>DWPQ01000370.1:0-17420 GCA_018251795.1 Perichares adela
CAAACTTATTATTTGATATTATAGGTCATAGTGCAGGAGAGATAGCCAAGTGATTTAAATGTTGGTGCCCTGCACGGAAAGGAAGAAAGGCACCAATTTTCAAAAGCTAAACGTGTATTAGAACGTAATGATTAATGATAATAAATTAATGATCACTTGGTGGAAGGAAACATCGTGAGCAAACGCTACATACAGACATAATACACGCTAGAGTTTTTTTTCTTCTCTATAATGTTCCCAAATAAGAGCGGTGATAGCCTAGTGGTTTGAACGTTGGTCTCCCGAACGGGAGGTCATCAGTTCGATCCCGGCGCGCACCAATAGTTTTCTAAATTATGTGCGTATTAGAAATTAATTGTCACTTGCTTATCGGTAAAGGAAAATATCGTGAGGAAACCTGCACACCTAGGAGTTCCCAAAAAAAAAAGTTCTCGAAGGTGTATGAAGCATGCCAACCCGCACTTGGCCAGCGTGGTGGACTATGACCTTATACCCTCTCTGTGTGAGAGGAGACCCGAGCCCAGCAGTGGGACAGTTATGGTTTGTAACGTATATCATGTATGTTTGAAAAAACTAAAGAACAATAATAATGACCATCATTCTTTTCTTATTGTTTATAATATCTTGGTGTTATAAGCACATAAACGGTTCACATGTTATCATGGTTAACATGTTATCTCTTTTAATGGCAATGATTTTATAAACACAATTCTATGTATATGTAAATAAATGGCCTCGACTTTTACTATAAAACATTTGTGCCTCTTTATTATGTTAATAGTATCGGTATTCCATTTATAAATTCTAAGAAAATCAAACAATTTAATGATTACATTTCACCGACACAGATCACGTCTTTCTATTCAAACGGCAGAGGCATTGACCGTGGCTACGTACATGGAAAGTATTAGAAGCGCTCCATACTATGCAATCGAAGTAAACAAAACATTACGCATTTGACGTAATATATCGCATTCTTACGGCACTGATAAGACAGAATAATAATATTTTACCCAACAAACACATTTTAAGAATGGGATTTAATCAATAATTCCAATATGATAATTATAAGTTCAATGAGCGTCAGTAATAAATCAATTATTTACTTCTATATATAAGGCTCACTTTTAAATAATTCAATATGAATGCTTACAAGTCTTTAAATAACATTTTCAACAGAAATGATGCACGGAAATTAAATACGAATGAAAGATAAATATATTCATTAATTAATTCGACAACTTATACATTAATAATATCCGACGTGATTAAAGTACACTTACTCAGATACATTTATCATCTTCCATATTTTTCATCTTCCCTTATTTTCACACATCAAGTTAATGTCAAAACGACACTACTCCCATAAACAAGATCAACGATTAACAGCCAGTGTATCTATTTATAATGTATTAAGTATAAAAGTATCCATACCTTACCTTACATATGTGACCCGTGATGCAGAATCTGATTGTCAGGATTCCTACATGTATTGTGTGTGTTCACTCTAAGAACTGGTGTAAATTCTCGCACTAAGATAATAATATTAAGATTCTCTGTATCACGAATGACGTTAAAAATTAATAGATCATAAACAACCAAAAGTAAATTGTATGTCTATGACACAACCATGTGCATCAGTTCGGAGAAATACCTACTTCAAACTGTTTCATCAACGTTACTAAACATGCTACAAAACCTTGGCTTATTCTTCTCAATAATCAATCGATTTGTTTTTGTCATTGCTATCGAATTTACGTTGTCAATTACACGTTTACAATTAGTTATTGCACATAGCATCCAAAAGAACATTGCACTTCAAGATTGCAAGAGCGCAGCGGCAGCGTGCTAATTCGTGCTTCCTTTTTGCAAATTGGACCGTTCAAAGCGGAGGCGCTGTATCCGTCTTGACTTCGAAATTAATACCTTCGCCTTGTACTCAAATGTAGCTTATACACCTAAGTAACTGTATCTTGCCCTGCATTAATTAGATTAGTAGCTCTCATCATTACGCGATGTTATTATCTTTGATAGCAAATCATTTCTTTTCAACCAAAATTCAACTTAGTTTTCCTTTACAAATTGTATTGCAACTTCGCAAAATGGATACGTTCACCTTTGCGCCTTTGCTTTACGCCTACGGATGGTAAGAAGCTGATAATACCAAGTAATGTACAATATAGTATCATCATTGCTTCAAAAGCTGTGGGCGGTCCTAGTCTTATTCTTGGATTATTCTTTGAAACTTTCCTAAAGCAACAAACGGGCTTACTTTAATGTTAAATTAATTGTATGTTACAAATGCTGAATTAAAATTTATTGGTAGCACCAATTGTCTCTGAAACAGTGTGGTAAAGTAGGCCGTAAGCCCCTGCAATTACAAGGAGAACATTGCATTAAGCCGCTTAGAATCCAATTTCGTAGACAATTTACAAGATCATTCTAATTTCTACAGATAAACAAACACTAACTAAACTAAAAAAAAAAATAGTTTTGGTAAAATCAAATCGATGAAGTCCATCAACATCTACTTAATAGTTATGAAGTCCTCCATAACTATAAAAGGTGAACCATACTCTACATTATTTATAACCAGAGTATTACCATAAATAACTTGGCTAACAACCCGTGAACATCTTTGTAACACGTTGTAAAGAATTACGAGATCGACAAAGATAGCAACAATTCCGCACTGAACACTAGGAATAAATGTTAACAACAACAATTAATTACTGAACGGAAGACTGAGCATGCTCTACTAACTTCTAAAAGAGCAGAAAATAGTATGACAGTAAAAAGTAAGTTGTTACAAATTTCGGCAGAACGAGTTTATTTTGCTAGAGTTTTGCGATGACCAGTAAGTCATTAGTAAAAACAATAGGACAGGACGAGAGAAATCTTTACTTCCAGCGCTGGTTTCCAATACGACAAAAATTCGTCACACGTCAATTGTCACGTTGGAAACTGATAGCTAATGAATGATTTTTATGACAAAAGAATCCATAAATAATAAAGAAAAAATAAAAGTCATTCATAAGTCTGGAAAATATTCTCCCTGGAAATCTCTTCTACAGGACCTACTCCTCGATACCAGGGTAGATCAAAACCTTGCATGTATTCTGATAACGACCTCATACTTTCATTGCTCAACTTGAATCTACTGGTCACTCGTTAAATATTAAACCTGTAGCGAAGTCTACAAAATAATTACTAACCGTAAACTGAATACCCTGTCCATATAGTTTCGCCCACAAATTGCTCGCCATTACGCTTAAATAGCAAGCGCCGCAATAACTGTGCAGACAATTCTGTTGTTATTTGTCATTGCACTTAAACCAATCACGTTCTTCTCTCTTACCAGCCCCATCAGTCAGCAAATGATACAATTTGTGTAACGGTTGTTTTTTACAGGAAAGCTTAAAGCGGATGTATCTCCGTTTGTTTAAGTTTGATATTTCGCATGAACCAATTGCGTATAAAGACGTGGCCCGGCTTCAAAAAGGTAGGACGGTGAGAAAAAAAATATCTCGGTTGATATTTTCGCTGACTCACTCGACAATTATCATCGTACTCCGGTCCAAGTAATTTGACTGTTGTATAAACAGAAGCTCAATAAACCATATCTAAGCTTTCCCTGAGAGAGAATGTTTTATAATATACAGTGATTTACTTTAGAATATAGGTGTGTGAGATTACTTTTTTATTTATGAAATACACTCAAGTATTTTGGTAACTTTCCCGATTACATAATGGCTGAGTTTGAAAAAGTCAACGCAAATTTTACAAAGTTCAATTTTATCAAAACTAAAAAAGAAAGTAAACCTGACAACGATATTTAAAATTTTAAAACAACAATATCATAAATAATATACTTATCATTTCTTACGGATAATAATTTAACGGACACGTTATATCACTATGTATGGTGTTGAAAATAAAATATTAAATACAAAAACATTAAAATCCCATTTACTCGCGGTAGTTTGTGAATTATGAGGTAATAATTATATCATACATAGTCATGCTGAAATGTCAACGAAAAACTTTGTCGTTAAGAAGTTTATACAAAATGAAAACGTATAAATTAGTTTAATTTAACAAGATTATCAGTTTAACCTAATTTCGTTGAAACTATATAAAGGCAAACTCGACATGTTAAATTTAATTGGAACGATTAAACAAACATCCATAATCCATAAAAGGCCAGCTCTATTTGATCAAGACGGCATTGTAAGGATTTTATACGATCCTTGCCGTAGTCGGTATCGGGTTAGAACACGCAAACGCCTTCCTGCGGCAACACAGGAAAGCTCATTAGAAAGTATAAACACATCGCAACAAATAGCTGAAAGAGGATAAGCAAGTAGTACCGACCCGAGCTGGTCTAGCAACATCTTACAGCCATACAAAAGCGTACTTTTATGGTAAATATAAAAAGGTAAAAAATTTAAGTTGCAGTTGATTTTCACGTTTTGAACCAGGTCCATTAAATAAAATATTTGGGCAAGGTTGACAGTGTGTGACGATTAACCCACAAAAGTTATTAATTAGAAAAGACGTCCAGATAAATTACTTACTAACAACAACTTTTTACACCTGCTTTTAGTTGTCAATCAACTGCTGTCCGCAATAGCGGCTGAGCACCAGTGTCCCACTTACAACGTAATAAAATGTTAGAATGCTCTCGGTCATAATATACAATAATAATGGTATTTCCTACTCAAACTGAACTTTAATCATATCATGTTCAAAATCATGTTCCATTCAAATGTTTTCATGTGAAACTTTTAAGCCATTCTTAACCGCAAAGACCCGGAAAACATTAGTAAGCAAATTGTAACTGTATTTCTGTTGATAGCAAATGCAGGTTTCTGCTCGTATATTCCGCAGATTATATTATGTGGTTGACAGTTGATAGTACTGGTTATGGTCGTATTAGTGAAGGATTAAGTGTTAGGTAAGCTGTTAATGATGGAAAGGACCACAGAGATGGAACCAGCATTCCTTGGCTCAACAACGCGGTAAGGATGGTTGCGGTGAAAAATACAGAACATATAAAATAACTTTATTAGATACGAAGAAGCTATTCGCATACGGACTTTCTTTCAACCACAGTGTAGTATACATACAAACATACATAACAACCCATAATTGTCCCCCTGCTGGGTTCGGGTCTCCTCTCACACTGAGAGGGTTTTAAGGCCATAGTCCACCACGCTGGCCACGTGCGGGTTGGCAGACTTCACACAACTTCGAGAACATTATGGGGAACTCTCAGATATATATATGCAGGTTTCCTTACGAAGTTTTCCTTCACCGAAAAGCAAGTGATAATTAATTTCAGAATAGTATACAACTTCGCTAATTGACGATGAAAAACACTTGTGGGCAAATTTTTTTGAGCATTAAAATGTATCTAAAACAGATATTTTGGGATACAGTTGATCCCAATTTCCCACTAAGTATTCACCTAAGAACAGGACAACACGAAACCTAAACTAGATTATATGTAAATCATAAAGTTTTACATTATACCAAATAACAACACTATTTTCCAGTCCGCAAAATACGCTGTTTTTACGCTTGGCTGCCTCAGTCAGGGTCCCTCGTAATTATCCTTTAACAATATAGAAACATTCATACATCGTCACTGCATACAACAAAAATCACCACATGTATACACAATAATATCTATCAACAGGATGAAACTAAAACGAAAGACAAAAAGTTGTATAAATGATGAAATAAAGTTTCTAAAGGTTTAGTCTGTTTTACTTCTGAAGATTAGCTAAAACTTATAATATTAAAAGACATATTGTGAAACGATTATGTCATGAAATAAAAAATCCGTTAAATCGAAGCAATCGGAGCTTTAATAACATCGGATTGGTAGAGTCGTAGACCGTTATCTACTCGCAAGTTTCTAATTACTACGAAGATGGGGACGATTGTTAGCTCACATGCAAATCGGATTGATGTCGGACGAGATAAGCAGATACAGAATAGCGTATATGTGTCCATTAGCTTCACTGTAGGCAGGTAACGGTCGTGGGAGAAACAAGTGTGATTGAGAATCAATAAACGAGAATTTCATTAAGCGTGACGAATTGGGATGCAAATTTGATAGAGTTGATTGATTAATTAAGTTTGAATACAAAATCTATTACGATATTTACTAGGCAATGTAATTAACTTTTCATAACTCGTAACGAGAATTCCATACACATAATGATTTTAACCATTAGGTAACAGTAATGTTTCGGAATATTATCGTTCTGAAGATGTTATTCATTTTATTTTTGTTTTTTGCCGTTATCATATTTTTTGATGTCCGTGTTTCTTTAACAAAAATATTTTAATTAAAATACATTGTTATCTTAATCCAAGTATAAATAAATCTTTTTATTTGTGTCTACATGCAGCTACAGGCATCGTGTAGTATATCTGTGTTGTAGTTAAAAACTTCCCGATAACTCTTACTATTACAGCAATGACAATGTCTGTTAGTGATTGATGCGACAGTAATTTCCAGCTCACCGTTGCTCGTATCCAATACGAGTACGAGTGACTCGGGCGGACGTATCAACCGCACAGCGAGCTTCAACGTGTTCCTAATCGCTGTAATTGAGAATTATCAAAGCTATTCCGGCATACTCGCTCTCGACGAAAGATAAATAGGATTATACGTACCATTCCCAGCGTCCGGCAACGCATACAATATCCCACACAATGCACTAGCCACTGACGGTGAAGCTTGAACTGTTGCATCCTTGTCCTCTTTAATAGATTCAGTTTGAGCCGGCTCGAACAAAGCCAAATCTAAACCGTCCATATCACTTCTGGCCGACACTCCATCTTCTTCAACCACCCGGTCACAAAAATGCTCAGGCGACTCGACATCCTTAGGACTACGACAGCATGCGCCGTCACTAAGTGGGTCACAACAACACGTATCTGAGAACGGTTCAAAGTCTCGACAGTCGAATTCGCACCTTTCAAAGCTATCACATGTGCAAGATGATAATGCATCAGAATCTGAACCTTCTACCATAAATAAATTATCACCTTGTGGGTCTTTTTGTGTCGCTTCTTCCTTAGCTGTTATATAGAATACACTTGAAGTATATGGCACTTTCTGAACATGCAGACTTGTAACGTCTGGTAATCCATCATCGGTGTAAACGGGTGGCTCTTCGGGTAGGGCATCTTCTGTCTGTGGACGACAATCTTCATATCGAGCGAAGCTTGAGGTATCCGTTAGGTTAGAAGATCGGTCTACGGAATATGCATCGCCATATGGATCACCAGGATCGCTTTGCAACGCCGGTATACGATATGGGACATGTGAACGGGTTCCGAGAAATATAGTAGTATATGGGCAAGTGTGCGGGGGCCGAGAGCGGTCGGCGCGGCGCGGGTAACTTGCGGCGGAGGGGTCGCCAGGGGGCGCTGCTTCGGCGTTTATGTACGCCTCGCTCGTTGACAGAACGTTGTATCGCCAATCTGGCATCGCAGATAAGAACCATCACTTCGACGCACTAAAGTTATAAACTGTCATCACCAATCATATTCACAATATTTTTTATAACATTCGTTATAAGAGTCGAATGACAAAAATAGATTTTACTTCGGTCGGCATCTGCAATCAACCTATGCTATTATCTTTAATTTTGACAAAAATGAAGACGTTAAATTTTAAAGTATTCCTACATACAAGCGATGTGGCGTAAGGGAATTAAAGGTCAATGACTGGTAGTCGTACTTAGGAAACTCAATTATTTTAAAAGTACTCAAAATTGTTATCGCGGCCAGCTTGATAATAACAGATGCGGGTTCATGTCGGTTCTGAGACTAATCGCTGCTTACAAGACTTTTTCTATAAATTATATACAGTCAGGGATTGCTATCTTAAATTTACTGCGGGAACACACGTGAATAATAAGATTAAATTCCATAATACCGCCAGCGGAGGTCTACACACGACGTATTACGCAACAAAAGTAACGCCGGCGTTAATAATACACATCTAATATATTTTTGACCAAGTTTATACTTTACGGTTTATACAGGTTTCGGTTTGATGATACTTTTTTTTATTATATTTGAATAGTACTGACTAACTTAGATACTTTGCTCGAATTCATTTAGTTTGAAAATTTTGTCTATTACTCAAACCGCTTAGGATTGAATAAATAAGGTAATAAATATAATTATGACCTGTCTACAATTCATTTCATTTTAAACAGTGTTGTCATCCTTATTTTGAGTTGAAACCATACTGATTACGCACATGGCTTAATCATGTTATCTGTAACATACGTCTTACGGATAGTTAAGTATCACGGTTCTTCTGCCCGAGTGTAGCGACAAAAACATCTGACCACGGTCAATGAACGAAAATAACTAATAATTTCTTGCGACTGCGCACGTGTTGGATAGGGAGCTCTTCTATCATTACACGGACTGAATGCCGATCGCGAACTAGATTAATAAGGCATGATAAACGCTCAACAACTTTAAACGTTAAACTTTTAGCCTATAATGATAATAAACTAAAAATACAACATCCTGTTTAACTTTAACCGACAGTTTATCTAAAAATATACATATGAGATTGACAGGGTGATTTTTTGTTAACGCTATAAAATGAAGTTTAAATAATGATATAAACAAAATCTATTTTAAGTTATTTCACTTCAGCTGTTTTAATGGAATCATGTACGTTGTTGGTTTGGTTCTGGACATTTTGCTGTTGGCCCTAGCGGCCTTTACATCTTCACACGGACAGACAGGTGAGCTTCGAATGCTCAGCCAAAGAGAGTTTAAACTAGCGAAGAAGGGGTGAAACCTCTTCGAAAACTATAGACTGCGAGATTCCTGAGGTTACCCCCGTGGGGTTCGAACCTCGACTTGAGACGTCGCCCTGAGAAGGATGTTATGGTGATATAGGCTCACACGGGAATACCATATGACAACCGTATAGAATACAATCATGTCCGTTGGTTGTTAATTACTTTATGTGGATGTAGTTATCAGTAGATATTCGGGAAATAGTTAAAGAAAGTCTGTTTCACTGCTCGTTTTATGAATACATAGATAGATGATCTAGATGATGCTAGATGATCCCGATGTACCGAGTTCGAGGCCCCGAGTGATCCGTGATCTTGTCAAAATCAAGTCGCCAGACTTGTTGAAAAGTCGATGGAACTCGATAAAAGTTCTATAGTCGAAGTAAAGTTTTAATAAAAAGTGCTTACACGTTACAAGTAACATGATCGCGAAATGTAGAATCAGCAAGGAATATATAGAAATAACAACTGAAAAGTTTCTAGCCAAACAAAACTAGGCAATAACGTGAACGTAAGAAGTTCGTGGCATCATAAGAATCGTAAAGAAGAATGTAAATGTAACATACGTATAGATAATAAATTTCCAATTGCTATTACTATTTATATTTACCAAATTTTTAAATGGAATACGGATTATTTCAAAAACAAAAGTTACTATTCATATAGCAATCCCTTACATAGGAAAAAGTTTCCAAAAAATAAACAGCTGGTCGAGTAAGTTGTATCTCCACACGATTCCAGCAATCCGCATTGTATTTATAGATTTCGCATCTCCCATTTATAACATCCTGTCATGTTTATCAGAATATGCCCACAGACATACTTTCCTTATTAGTGTTTATGACTTCACAGAACAGCAATATGACTCTACTTAAAAACATGACATAATTAAAGACACTTGCTCATTTTACGTTTAACCACAAAATGGTTCATGGACGCTAATTCCACACCATCATTCTTAAACATTGATCGGTACTTCGATTTTACTAATCTAAACTGAAGTTTTATGTCATACGAGGTATTATTGGCAACATTTATTGTTAAAAGATTTTTTTTTTCAAAGTGAAATGTACCAAAGTGCAATAAAAAAATGCATCTGCAACTGGCGAATTTACGACTGCAGGACACCGACCGAGTACACTTTCAAATACACTTAGATCCTTTAATTCCAGCACTAACAGTTAACCAGCACTTATCACTTGAACTGACACGAACGTCACTTTGCCGCCAACCGTTAGTGATCGGTGTTCGAATGTTTCGGGTAAACTCGTTTCGTACTCGCCGGGTATAGGTGCGCGTGGCTGGTCGCGCGCGAGCCGACTGGTCTGCTCTGCGACTGCGCGGAGGGCGCCCTGCTAAAGCTATGCCATACCAAACGTTAGAATCGCTCATCTGTTCGCAGATGGTCACCGACTTGCGCACCGTTACAGTACTGCACGACTTCATACCACATACAAATCCTGCTCCATATTCATGAACGGATTTACACAAAGGTGTCTCGTAGCATTTTGTTGACTGCGACGTCGCCAATAATCCTACTTATGGGAATTGCGTATTAAAATGTAGTACTTTGAAAACTTTAAGCTCCATGGATGAACTGGTATAAGCAGGTATACATAGTTTAAACTATTAAATACAAGTAATCGCAGCAGTATAATAGAAACAGTAATAAAAGCAGAGTTTACTGTGCTAAGAATTTCTATACTAATATTATATAGAGAAAAGATTTGTTTGTTTGTTTGTATTGAAAATAGACTTCGAAACTACTGGACCGATTTAAGTGAAATTTGGTATAGAAAACAATGTTTGCGGGATCAAGTAGTACTAAATAAATATATTATTACACTGTGATGAATTCTATGTTAACAGGACAAAGTGGAATAACTGTTAAATGAAACTGTGTGCATATATTCTAAATATTGTTTATAGTCATGGCTAACTATACGGTTTATTGACAAAAATGGCCTGTGCTATAAAGTTATTAACTGTCCGATATCCGGAAATAAATAAAAAACATAGTCGTAATTTGTCTTCGTTTATTCTCTAGCGGTACTGGCAGGATTCCTAGCGTGATTCAGAACAACGTCTGATGTGATTTTAATAGAACGGATATGTGATAGGTATTTTTTATACGGCCATCCTACCAACTCGTATGAGAACTTATAAAATCAATTCATGGAAGCAAAACGCTCACTTAGTTCCTTGAACTTAAGATAAATTTTACTATTATACGACGAAGTCAACCTGTAAATTCACTAACGCTTTAAATAGAATTAATGCCCGCAGTAACCATCGTCAACGTGGTGTTAACAAAGTAGTTTAAAATTCAGGTTGCCACTCCGGTTTAAAACTGTACTCTAATTCTTAAACTTATGTAAGTTTTAATAATTTAATCCGATAAATACGACTATAACACGGTTCTTACGCTTCCTGCTTAGCCGGCAACACGTCATTGACGTCTTGTTGATATTTCGGACATGTATGGGCTATGACTTAGCTTGCCATCAGATGATCCGTCGTTTTTCGGCTACTGTCATAAAAAAGATATATATTCCGTCAACTGACACGGCCAACATGTATGTAGCTTTTAAATCCCCTCAATTTCGAGAGAAGACGCGAGTCCAACAGTTATTGTTGGTTCGCTGGTCGTAACGAACTATTCAGGCTATTGCATGCAGTTAATGTATTGTCACGAATTCACCAAACTAGTTTTCTCTCCTAATCAGAACGTACAGCTATTGTATTACAACAAAAGGTCCAGGTTTTCGCTTGCATTCGATCCACCAGTATACATTACAATTCTGTGGGGTCTAGATATAAACAAAGAAGAGATATTGTATCACTCTATTCTATAAGCGAGTTCTATAATTTCACAAAGCAGAATTTGGCACTTAGATCGTCGATGTCAGATAACACCAGTTAAAGAAATCCCATAATAATGTTTTTTGCCACTTATTAGCCGCTATTGTTGCCATTGGCAAATTCAATCCTGAAGTTTGGCCAATACAATCGTAAAACGTTGACGCAGTTTTAAAGTTGCTTAAGTTTGTTATCATTATCTCAAGCTGTTAGACTATGCCATGCATAAAGCTATAAAATAGATTGGCATTTAAATATTTATTCACTAGCGTATTTAGTGTTGCCCCTTCAATGGAAATAAAAAAATGGACCATCCATCTCTTTACTCTCTACGTATTAATACAATGTAAACATATTATTTATTAGACAAAGAAACAACTGTTAATTTCTCACAAGACAAAAATACGAGTTCTCAATCACAGCGACGGATAATAACTCCAAACGACCTTTGTTTCTAGACATAAGAATATTGCGACATTAATCTAAAAGTGTCTCTAAATTAAGACAGATAGCATCGTTTAGCCAAGGTTACTGTGATGGCGATGAAAGGGAGGTTGTCTGAACACCCAATAATAGAAAATACATTCAAAAGTTAGCTAAGGAGTTACTTAGTACATATGCTTAATATGCTCTAAATTCATTGGAAAATGTCCCAAATACTACAAAGTCCAACAGCTGTATACTAGTAAAAATGTTAATTTTGATATACGCGTATATTAAACACTTTAAAATCTCGATTTTTAGGGCAAATTAATTCAATCATCGAACCGAAAGAAACAGTTACAATGTCACCCCTATAATATAGACAAACTTTTTCGTGGGTTTTATTGTTATAAGCAGCTACCGTGGCTTAGGGGACAGTCGAACCCCAAAAAAAGATCCCTTCGAAAAGATTTATCAGTTTTAAACCGTAGACACACGAATGCAGCATTACCTTATCGCTTCGTGCTGCTAGGACCGGTTCGGATCAAATAGACGTATTTGCATTCGCAGGCAGACTGGCAACGACGAGTTCAGTCAACAACTTTATAGCCTTAGCTAGGACTTACTTAAAAGTTATGTAGGAGTCTTGTGATAAATAACGTCGAAACTAGAAGCAGAAGAATACTAGACAATCGAACTAGCCCTACAACCTTGTGAAGAGCTTCTGGAGGGTCATGATCGATTACCATCGGCAGACATCAACGTGACAGATATTTGCCAATAAATCGTGATCATTTTTGATGTGTGTACGGAGCCTTGTGATAAATAACTTCGAAACTAGAAGCAGAAGAATACTAGACAATCGAACTAGTCCTTGTGATGGGCTGTTGAAGGGTCATGATCGGTTACTATCGGCAGACATCAACGTGACAGATATTTGCCAATAAATCGTGATCATTTGTGATGTCTGTACGTAATTTGTTTCATAAGTAGCCGAGAGAAACTAGCAGGCCACCTCACTAAGTGCTCACTACCACATCAGGACGTCATTAATACCATTAGATGGATTGACGTTACCAATGAAGAAGCGAGTAGGAAACCCGCTTTTAACTTAGCTTTCCGACACGACATCTGTATATTTCTCGCCGTAGCCTGCTAATACCAATAATTTGCTATTGCGACTCGTGTCAGAGTTCAGATAGTACGATAAATTTGGCGAGGACGATACCACAGGTCAATCGGGAAGTCGGGATCAATTCAAGCTGAGTTCAAGTTTAGTCAAGCCCAGCTTACCTTTAAATTGCGACAGAGCCACGTGACATTGACAACGACATGATGCCATTACCTGATTCGAGTTTCTGTGATGTGATTTATATGCATCCTTGTCATTGCTACCAGTGTTTGACGCGAGGATTCATATCTATTTTTTTTTTTTTTTTTAAATACAGCTCTCAATTTAATAAAATTATTCTACTAATTTTCTTGCATGCGGGAGTACTCGTGAATATGTTTTAAAAAACAATTATTTAAAAAATCTAATGGACTTGATTTAACAAGCAAAATTATAACATAATCTTTCTTTTTTAAATCGATTACAGTTCAAACCATACAATTTCGATAATATAATTCTAATATGCTCATCCCGATCCTTAGCGTTGCTTAACAGCCACAATTGATGAGTCGTCTGTGTTTAATTTACCCATTATGGCTCAATAATAAACTATTGACCTACAATCTTGCTCAATTTATACTTCTCTAATGTAATATTCGAGAACATATTATTATTTTATTCAATTTATCGATTATTAGACATTGAAATATTGTTGAGGTATTATTAAACATGTTTTGTGTTTTGGTTTTGTTAATGAGAAAACAATTAATTTTAACTTTAATTTAAATATATTACATCATCATCACAACGCATATCTGTGCCAATGCTGAGCCCCTTTCGTTTGTTTATTTATTGAGATTGCGAGGACATAAGGTCATTGTCCTCCACGGTGACCAAATGCGAATTGACAGAGTTCACACACCTTCGAGGGGTTTTTAGAAAATTTTCTTCAATAATTTACAATATTTGCTCAGATAATGGGATCGAAACATTTCTTGGGTCGGCTTAACTAGGTGTTAGTGTGGGAAGTCGACTCAACAGTCGCTAAGTCAATACACATTGATTAAACAAGTAAACACATTCGCGGCCTATTTACCTCTTCCCCTTTTGATCAGGGTAGATAAGAATCACTCAAATGTGTGTTGGATACATACAATGTTCCTTAATATAGTAAAGTATTGACGTCATATATTTATTTCGATTTCTACTACTGTACGTGTGTTTGACGCCTAAATTTTCCTAAACGTCTCGTCTGATTTAGATGAAATTTTGTATGGTTATTTTAATAAATAAAGTTATTAATTAATTATTATTTTATTGATTATTTTATTTTCTTAAGTTATTTGTTAGTTATTTAGTAAAATAACCATAGGGATCCCATTACGGTTCCTGGATGATTTGGAAATACATTTGGTGTTGTAGTACATATCGAAAAGCCATTAATAAGTGTATCTTTAACTATATTACTGGTCAGCTCGCATCAGTTGATGCCTTTTGACGATATTAACGCCCTTTAGCATCAGTGAACACTTAGCACCAGGTAGTCGGTTTATCGACCATTGACTTCAAACGACGTGACTTCTAAAACAATGTGAGAAAACAAAACAATAATACTGCTTAAGTGACTCGTGTTAGTTTTTTTGTAATTGTTAGTAAATTTTTTTACGTACAAAAAAAAAGAAAATTGAATGCGAATATACGCGCGAATTCATTTCCTGTATGTAAGGCACGCAGTCGAAATACAGTCGAGTGAAAATGCATGAGCATCAATGGACAGCAATTCATAGATGTAAGAACGAAAACCAAAAAAGGACTGCATTCAGCGACTTTTTCGCAGTATTTTTCAATTTCGTTTCAAAAGGTTTTAGCAAAAATAATTACCATTTACACAAAAACCAATCCTTATAATTTACTGACTGTTAACTTGGAATCGGTTGCAATCGTATTCCGTGAAGAAAAACGATTGCAATATTACATACATTAGGGTATGGACAAAAACATAATTGAATTTCATATGAAGTTAGTTAGAAGGCAGTATCATGTCGTACCCAATAATTGCACACTGATTAGAATGTTGCCGAAACACATAAATATTCATTAGAAGTCATAATTACACTCCCATTACACCTACACGGGTTTCGTGACGAGACCAGCTTATATGCATCGAAGTAAACCAATTATTAAGATACGAAAAAATGTAATTATGTTTGATGATGTTTTAAGTGTGACTTACTTAAACGTTACGACGTACTTCGCCAAGTTTAAAAGTACATTTTAACATCATTTAAAAGTTTGCATTTTTTTTAATTCTCGGAAAAAACTTTTTTAAATATTTTTTTATTACGAAATCGAAAATTGTAGCTGATTTCTATAGTTTTAATACTTGCACATATAGGCGGCTAAAAATATACAATGCAGTTGCACTATGTTTTCGGTTTGAACGGGGCCCGAGTTCGAATCCAGCAACATTAATTTACGTTGTTATGTATAAATTAGAAATTAACTATCACTCGCTCGCTTCTTTGAAAAAAGTATCGAAAGGAAACCCGCATAACTGAGAGATCTTCATAATATTTTCGAAGGTGAGTATAATCGCATAAAAATTCGCACGTAGCCAGCACGGTGGGATATGACCTCGACATCGACTATAAGTAGACTCGAGTTAACTGCGACAGTTATGGGTTGGGATGATGGTGAGTAATACGTCTTACCATTATTATTATCTTATTAATGGCTCTCGGCAATCTCAATTTTTCTTGATTATATACGAATCTCAAAAAGCAAGAATACACATTTTTTTTTCTACGATAAGTGCTTGACTACGATCTCATTTGATGGTAAATGGTGATGTAGTCGTAGATGGTAAAGCTCATTATGCTTAAAATTAATGTTGATCGTGATGCTCTAGATAGAGCATCTTAGTTAATAGTAGATTGATAAATAATAGAGTTCACACAGATTTATAAAACAGCATAAGTTACATATAAACATTATGGTATATCTATACCACTCATACTTTCTTTTATATTCTAACTACATTCATTAGTTTACTCATTCATAAGCGGCTGAGTTTGATGTCATATTACAACGCTCGGATAACGCAGACACCATAAAGTCGGTAAAATTACGCAAGCTTTATAAAACCTTTGAATATTTTTATCTACTCTCAGTAAATTCCTTCACTTCATACCTACTTCTGGGAAAATATTAAATACACTCTACTCTCTCAAACTCAGTCTTACCTGATGAAATACTGTATTGCCATTGTGTGTTGCCAAGTAGTATAAGCCCAAAATATTAGCGCACGAAGCCGATGCTAGCAGCAATTAGCTTCAACAATAACACCTACGTGCATTCAGGTATAACATATATAAGTGTGAAATGTTATTGACCCTTCGCAACTAATGAGCAAAATCTTGAACAAAAAGCTAAAATGCTCAAAGTTAACCAAACTAAGTGAAAATTAACAATGCATTTTGTGTTTGGAATCCTGACTGCGTCATTATTACGTGAATATTAAAAATAATTATTACTTACTTTAAGAGATTATTGTGAAAGATATTGTGAGAAAATGCACCTCAGAGGTCTTCATAATGTTCTCAAAGGTAAAATCTGCCAATCCTGACACTGGATCGACGTGGTAAACAATAGATAGAATACTCTCGTTGTAAAGGAGATCCGGAGCAGTAGTTGGACAAATATGGAAGGCGATGATGACGATATTTTATATGGTCATAAATAATTAATCTTTCAAACGATCTAACTACCAAAACGAATAGACTTAACTATCACCGCTATTTGATAGTTTGGTAAGGTTCGCTAAGATAAGTATGACATGTGCCTTAAGGTGTAAATACAATTATTAATAAGCAAAACTAATTCGAAAGATAGTAGATATCTAATTAATAATTAAATCAATGATTTTAACAGGATGTAAGTACCTACATAATAGATATTGATACTTGTGACCCAGTTCGTAATTCTACTATTACTCGTATATTCGAAGGGCTATTAGGGACTGCGAGAACAGTTTTATGTTTAATTCCGAATATATACAGCCTACTGGCACATTACTAGAAAGATTCATTTCATTATAAAGTACAAATATGTTAGTAGGTTGCAATTGAGTTTATTGTAAACTTTGTTTGCATTGGTTATACAAAGTTTAATAATACTAG
>DWPQ01000371.1:0-17416 GCA_018251795.1 Perichares adela
AGTTAAAACAATATAAAATAAAAACTGAGGTGACTCAACAAGACTGTAGATAAATACGTATAGTAAAACATAATCTATGTATGTAATTATGTAGTCTGAGACACTATAAATCTTTGAGGTGTTTGGAATAAATCATCCAATATGATAATTATTTCACGAGTTGTACATTATAAGTAACTTGACTTTGATTAATAATAAATTTAACTACCACCGAGGTCTGCATGACAATCGATATTTTATTATATAAAACTGATATATAGAACGACTATGATGTGTCGTAAATAATTATTTTGTCTATGAAACATAATTACTTCGTACTTATTTGCAATTGAAATGTTATTAAAAACTTAATTATGATCATTTTTCTTGTTTCAGACCACGATGCTGTTTGATAGATACGACTATCCGAAGTAATGATTCGTTTCTCAAAACGAATACTCTCAAGTACAAATTTTATTATAATTAGATTATTTGAATAAAAGTGAAGACGATATATCTTTTTGTATGTGATAAATGTTTGACTGTTGTGGATATATCTATGTACCGTGTACAATATGACGTTGCAATGAATAAATGCATTTTTATTGACAAATAAAACATTTTTTATTTTAGAGTTCTATTTTATTTAAAATTGTGTTTTTTGTTATTACCGACAATTCTTAGACATGTGATGATACTTTTATTGTTAGTATGTATTTTGCTATGTTGTCCTCATATAGTAATTGATAAAATTTTGTGATCATACTAAAAATACGAGTTTATAAACTTAAATTCCTTTTTAACAGTTGATTCAATGTGACATTAAATAAAATAATATAAGACTGTTATAGCTACTAGATGAGAATAAACATAACAACACTTTTGTAACTGAAATTATGATTTGTAAAAACAACGGAATACAATGATATTATATACTATTTTATACTAACATTTTCTATATTGAGTAATCACTTATACACAATTTCTTATAAAATAAAACACATGGCACTGTTACATGATGTAAATGGCTAGTTAGCTATTTGTTAGCTCAAGTAATATTGTTATCACCGCCATCTGTGATGAGCTATTACAAACTAATGATGGTTACTCCTCGACACTAGATGGCGTTGTATAATTTTATGGAGTTTCACTCAAACTTTATGCATCGCAATTTTCGTCTCAATAATACATTTAAATGCACAAAATAATCTCAGTCCATAATACTATTGCGTTATTATATACATTAATATTTATGGAAGCGACTTTACATACAATACTATACTGAATATCGGAATACCTCGTATTACACAGTATAAATAAACGAATTAATCCTTAACCTAATAATTATAAATACAATAAAAGTATTACAAAATAGAAAATAATACAGATCTTTGACTCGACGCACTTATGCCTACTAAGGAAGGACTGTTACGATACAATAACAAAATATATTTATAAAACGTTATCTTTGAATAAATATTCTTAATTTTAAATATTGATAAGAGAGCATTATATTCAGTGAAACTTTATTGAATCCTCACTACTCTGCTCGTAGGTGTAGTTAATTTTACTGTCTCGTTTACAAATGGCAAATTAAATTAAATAGGCCGATTAAAAATGGTATTTACAAATTAAATATCTAGTACTTTATTAAGAATTTAAAAGTGTTACGATTAATAAACGTACTATTGACAGTGATCCTATAAAACTCATAAAGGCGGATTTTAATAGTATTGTGATCATTACATAAAGTGAGCTTATTGTAGTGAGGTGATCCAAGAAATACATAGCACTGTACCTAATTTGAAAGATATAACGGTAACTGTTAACATTGTCGACAGAAGAAAATGATTTTTTACCATAGTACTACACTAATCATACTTATCCGTTAAGAATTCACAATGAGTGAACCAACTTCTTGATAAGGGTAAAGAGGAGATAGCTGCTGTAATACAACAAGAATATTCAACTACTGGAAAGTGTTATGTTTATACTTCGGTGATATTTTTCAACCGCGACCGTCATATAGTCAACAAATATAGACTTAATGTATTCAGAAAATGTCATTGACAGTTTAAGATGATGCGATATTAATGTTAATCTGTTCATAATAAAACGTAAAAGTGTTTAGTGGAATTAACATTTTAATATAGAGCAATCAAATTAATGTCGTCTTTAAATAAATGTGAATGGTAATAATTCGTTAGGTCGACGGAGAGGTCAAGAAAGAAAACAGGTTGGTATCAAGAACAAAATGTGAATTGGATGAAAAATATTCACGAAATAGGTAAATGATAGATTAGTTATTCATAATAATATCTGCAATGATTGATAAGATTTCTGTACTACCGTAAAGTTAGAAATAAATAAGTTAAATAATCAGTTTTAACATTAATTTATTGATTATTTGACGTTAGTGTAGATTAGATAACGGTGGACGTATTACATACGCTTGAGAATAATAAGGCACAGTTTCAAATTCTACCAAAGGCTGAGTCAACAATCTAAAAACGTTTAGGCACAACGGCAAGGCACTTCAGTTGTTCAATATCAAGGACTACTACACAATACTACAACGAGAAGCGTAATAGACGAAAAATTTCAAAATAAATACATTGAAATACATCTACCGACAGTTGCATACGACCAAGTGTATCGGACTTGATGGCATCGGTAACATGTTACAAAGGTTAAAATGCCATAGCATCTGATTTGGCACAGATTATTGAATCGAATTATATATAAATTTATATGTAAATGTACGAGTGTATCGTTTTACTTAACACGAAATTTGAGTCGTTAAGAGTTAAACGAATGTAGTCGTCACTAATAATAGTCGTTATGGTTCTAGTTTACAAATGCTATGGCACAACAACCAACTAATACTAAACCGGGAAGATTCCGCGTTAATTTGTTAAAAGTCCCACTGGTTAGCACTGGCACAGGGCGGATCAAGTGTCATCGTCTTCTTCTAAACGTTTGTTCTTCTTCCTCTGCCTGTGTCGTTCCAGCCGCTTCCGATGCGCGGTCTTCCGCTTAGGCGGCGTTATTTGGCACTCACAACCCGCACGCACGATAACATAGTCCATCGACCATCCGCCCGAGCCGGGCACCGAGAAGTGTCCCTCGGGCCGATGTCGCTGCGGCATCTCCGTGCCGGAAGAGTACCGCACTAACGCGTACGAGTACGAGTATTTCTGTACGCACCTCGACTGATTGTACAGCCTCGCGTCCACGAAGCGGCACGGTTTGTCGACGACGTCCGGAGCGCACGACAGCTCGTACAGCCGCTGCTTGTTCTCACCGTCCTCGTACAGTTCTACGTAGAGGCCGGTGGGAGTCCGGCCGCCTTTCTTGGCGACCATCTCGAGCACCGAGGGGCAGCACTCCACTAGGTCTCGTTGGGACCCCTCCCGCCGCAGTATCGACTGCATCTCTCGCCAATGCGAGCGTTTCCACGCTGCCGTCGCGTCTATCTCCTCGTCCGTCCTGGAATATACGAAAGACTCGAATTAATAATTAATAAAAAAAAATACACACTTTATACTTTACTTATTATATACGAACTTTGCATGCGTGGAAATAATTATCTCACGAAGTTTTCCAGCGTAAATCCCTATCCCGTGGAAATTTTAAGATAAAGATCCAGCCGTTTCAGAGATTAGCCGGAATGAACAGACAGAACAGACAAAAATGAAAAAAAAAAAATTTAATAGATATAAATACCGTGTATACACACCAATGAATTTAGTAAAAAGCGGTTATTTACATTACAAACAGACACTCCAGTTTTATTTATTTGTATAGATTACAATATCCTCTATCTCGTATTTTCACACACGCGAACGCTACCATAATCTCACAAAAAAGTTTAAATTAACATTCTAGTTGTTATTTAAATAGGTCGGGACGCTAGTGAGTTCCAGGTTCATTTACTATGAGAAATACAGGAATGCTAATATCGGGTGGCTTCACGCGGTAATTGAGGCGGTAACTCGGCAACCGTCAACGGAATGGATAACGCTTAATCAAAACTGGTATATGCTTGCCTTCGGGCGATAGTTAGCCATGATTTATTTAAAAGGGGAGCAAATAGGAAGCTCTAATGAACGTAAAAGACTACGGACCATTACAATCGTGAGACGGTTTTGTTTCTATTTCAACGATAGCTCTAAATCTTATTAGGAGTGACGTTTGTTTGCCTCGGTCGATTTCGCACGACGTTAATGGCGGCCTGTTATGTCGTATTCTTAACTGTTTATTAATCACTAAACTTAGATCATTGAGTACTCTATTCGTAGGCAAACCCAATACCTGTAGTGGAGAGTAAATAATTAAGTTTATTGGAATATGTCTAGAAATTAATGACAAAGAGAATAAATACTGAAGTTTGTATTGTTATTGAAGTTAAGAAATTGGGAATAAAAAGTAAATAGTGAAGCTTACTTATTACGATGTATTTTGGAAATGAACGAAAGTATCGGATCGTTAACTTGTCAGCAGCAGATATCAAACATTAATTGAAAAAGAATATTTTGTAGTAGCGCTATGAAAAGACTTACATTTATGTTTCAAAAAGGCGTGATACAAGATCGGAACGCTTCGGCCGTGGAAGGGTAATCATGGGATACGTTTTATATGGAGTATAATAAATTATGTCAAAATAATACGCGTATAAGTTTATTAAAATTAGCCTATATAAATAAATGATTTTGAAAAAAATTATGACATGGTTGAATAAAACAAATTATAACTTAGGATAAAGATAATAATATGAAAGTTTATTTAAATTAAATAAAATCTCATAAAATATTATAATTTTCACGTCTTATAGCCAATTAAGGATTTACATTTAATATATTTAATTTATAATGAATCGCTAAGTAAACCATAGGTACCAAAGTGTGCTTGTGAGTGTACACGTAGAAAAAATAATAATTGAACAGAAGAAAGACGGAGAAGAGAACATTAAATAAGAATAAGGTAATAAAATAATGTACTTACAGCACGCGGTGTGAGTGGTGTTGTTGCGGAGCGCGGCGCACGCGGCTCGCGTTGCCCACCACGTCGCCAGCGCCCGCCACTGCCCCACACAGCACCTGCAATATTGACAACACTTGCTCCAGATCATGACATAATATATAAACGTTAAATGATAATGATAAAATAAAAAAAATCTAATTAATTTATTCATGTTGGTATCATTGATACATTTATGCACGTAATTTTTTTGCTTCTACAAAAAAATTACTCTTCACTTTTACGTCGTCATTTATAATTTTTTGATGATCTCCCAATTAGCCACTGAAGGCGTGCAAATGTTAATTTTTATTCATATTAATTTTGACGTTGACAACAATACAATTGTATCTATATCTATATATGTATATAAAATTCTCGTGTCACAGTGTTAGTTGTCATACTCCTCCGAAACGGCTTGACTATATTGTTGTATTCTTTATGTAGTGTTAATTAATACACCTAAGTGATAAGGGTGGTCCACCTCAAGCTTTTTTTACATGTTTTGTAGTTTTTATGAATAACAGTATAAGTAAAAGAAAAAAATAACATTATTTATAATAACATTAAAAAATACACATAACCCATAACTTTCACCCTTCTACCATCAACTCACATTACAATAATTTATATGACAAAACGAAGTTCACCTGAAATATCAATATACCTAAATACATATAAAGTAAATAATGATATTGTTATTATTCCTATCCACTATTGACCTATCAACGACAAATTAATTTTCTTGTTATAAGTAATTGCGTTTATTGTACGATTCGGTGAACTTAGTAAGTGATCAATCATTTATGGTAATAAGTTTTAATGTAATAACAAAATGTCAATAGCCAATGAAATCTAGTTACCTTCCTTCCCGCAACGACACTTGTATACTTAATACAAATCAAAACGATACATATCGAAAACTGTACGTTAGTGATAAAAATATATTGAGTTTTTTTCGCAGTTTCTGCTCTGAATGGTAGCCGTGTTCGAAATGTTAAGTGTGATTAAAAATAATTTTAAATTTGTAGTCCTATAATATTTTAATTCCAATTAAAATGAATGTATTTTAGATGATATATGAATATTAGATGATAATTTCACGTAATAAAAATGATCTAACCAAATGACGCATAACGTAGTCATAAGTGTGCCAAAGATCCTCTTAATTTTCACAGGTAACAAGTAATTTAAAATGAAGTGTATCTTACTTTTGGCCCGTTATATTTTTATTATAAGTAGGGATAAAAACAAGTAGTTCCGATACAAATCAATGTGCAGTCAAATGCAGCCTCACCCATAAATATAGATTGAGTCAATCGGTAACTGTAATGTCCACATAATGTCTCGATTCCTACAACTATCGAAAAGGGTAAATCCAAACCAAATCCGAAAGGAATTCGAGGGTATTAACAAATAATGCAATCATTGCACAATTTGTTCAAATATTATTGGTAAGCCCTATGAAATCTGAACGGCTAATGTAATCCAATTTTCCTTTCAAACTACCGTGTTATTGTTATGAAACAACAAACGTCAGTGCTGAATGGCTCGAAGCTCGTAATTTTGAACCTTATAATACCGACATAAAACGTGTTTCCGCTTTTTCATCTCACAACTGTAACCGTAGCAGTTAGATAGCTTCTATAAACAAAACAATCGGTTTGAGTAACTCGCGTCCAAATTTGTGAGTACCAAGAGAACTCGACACGGACTAGTGAAATCGTAATGTCGAGTGGTTTGTAAACAATAAAACTTTATCACTCCACTAAAACATGAATAACAATTATTTTCACAGCTTATGAAATTTGGAATTCAGTTTCGAAAGTGCTTGAAGCGATCTAAGCGTTGTCAGTTTTATTTTATTAACAAATTATAATTGAGGTGACACTTCTGAGCTCTTTTTGTTTTTTTTCTTGTATATTTTCATGTGATGTTGTTTCGCTATGTTGGTGTATTTTAAAGAAATGAACATTACGAATCTGTTTATTAATTAAACGATCAGGAGAGCCTCCTGATGGTATCAAATAGATCACCACTGCGCATAACCGCTCGGTTTTATGTCTTTTTACATATTTTATTATTCTCGAATATTGAAAAATCAATTGAGACTAAAGTAAGTAATTAAAATGTCATTATACATTTATAGCTGCCTACTGATTAATAAATGTAAAAGTAATTTATCTTCACTAAAGATATAATCTTTGGCAAATTGAGATATATTGTTTAGATAGAGTTGTCATAGATATAGCGTTAAATTAAAATATATGTAAAGCGAGAAAATTCATCAGCTAATATTTGAATTACATGATTGTTGCAATAATATAAATGTACTAATTAAGAAGCTAACAAAATAATTGATAAAGAAATAAATGAATGAATTTAGAAACAAATTGCTAAATTGATTATTGAATTTTATTTACTAAATTTCTTATTAAATACTGATACTTGAAACTTGTTAATATTATATAAAAAGTATTTTGATATTTAATTATTATTTACCTACCTATAGTGTTCTGAAATATATGTTACGGTCATCCAAATATGTAAGATACTTTGAAAACCAATGGAAATATAAATCAATACAACTGTATACAAATTGTGTTTTATTTTCATTTAGGAATGGAAGTAAAATAATATGAGGAATAAAAACAGAAGTCGATGACAGATTTTTCTGAGAATAAATAGTAGGATCATAACAGTGTAACTCACGTCAACTCGTATAGTAGTTGTGCCTGGCAGACTCGACCCATATCTTTCAATCTCTGGATTTATTACTAGCGAGTCTAATTCTAAACGCACATTAAGGGACATTGCTACCGGAGAAAAATTGTAAGGAAAGCGAGACTTTTCGATGTACAATTAAAAAGAAAAAAAAAGGTAACACTGTTAACGTTAAAAAAATAACTTTATTATAGATAAAAAAGATGATAATGATCTTGGTAAATGGGTATGGGTTTAAATGTTATAATTAAACTATGCAAGCGATTTGTGTAAAATAAAATGTGTATAAAAACCTAACCGGGAAGGATTGTTGCATAAAACATGTACAAATATTTCACCATAAATTATTTTAATGTCTCCTGAAACTGTTAACATTAATAAAATTATAATCAAACGAATTAGCTCATCAAGTTTTAGTGAAACCCTAAACTGTCCAATAAAATTCCCATTTCAAAAGAAAATGTATCTATGACACATCAGTGTTATTTTTAAATAAAATCCTATCAATAGCACGTGAAAAACCTGTCTTTCACGAGCTAGCCATCACATTAAAAAGCATCAAAGAAATGTAATATTTATAAATCATAATAATTCCTTACTTAGCACATCTGTAACGATCTAATGATTAAGATATTATTAGAAGAACCAATTAATTATCATTATTGAGCGCAACACCGTATACGCAAGGTATTGATCATAATTTTATTTAAATAATGCGTCCTTAAATATATATTATAAAATATAAATGGTAATTTGGTATTTGTCAAACGGTTCCAATTATATTAGCAGACAGATTCTTGTCTATATTTACACATTACTTAGATTAAAACTGACAGTAGATGAGAAATCAAATTGGGATAGAATATTAAGAAAATCCGTTCAAAGAGAGTTTAGGAAAAAGCAAATATGAAAAAAATGAAGTCAATCGGTAATAGATATGTATAGTTTCGGAGATCTTGTTTTGTACAAATACAAATATATGTATAAATTAAATAAAACAAGACGTTATAGTTGAGTGATTTGTTATTAATGTACCCAACCTACATTTATTAATTTACTGCTTTGATATTATAATGTGTATTGTAGAATCAACGATAAATAATATTCCAAGTCTGCGACAAACATTTCGTAAAAACTATATTTTAAACGTTATTTTATTATTCGGCAGATTTAAATTAGCAACCATTTATATGAAATAAATTATTCAGATTAGTATAATTCGAATAACCAAACGGAGGCTGCCAAATACAAATCGCAAGACTATTTATTATAAACTTAATCGGGCGGCCCCAGTAACAATGACGTAACAATGAAATACACATCGATAGATACATTATTAAAATAAAATAGCTTAGCATATCAAGAGGCAATAAAACCCATAAAACTATTACATATTGCTATAAATTGGACTACGGATAGATAAGCACAAATCGAAACCAACATTGATGATAAATAGCGTTTACCAGAAGCCATTAATGGTACATCTGGGGATATAAAACTTTAAGATGTTCGCAAACGTTTCAACGGTGACGTGGGATTCAATAGTACACACGCAATTAATTGAAGCAATAAACAGTTACAAATTCACATTCACTTAAATTGAATCGAAATCAGTATTAATTTACACATTAAGATTAAATAATATCAATATGCGAAATTATGTTATAAACGAGACATCGATGTAAAATATTTACATTTGTATACAATATTTTTTAAATATGCATGTCCAATAGGCGTTGCTATGCAGCATCGGATCTACCTATTTTAATTCGTAATTAGCGGAAAGTGGGATTTGTTAATTTATTGTTATGGCAATCAAGCGTCTATGGTATTCGGACAGACATCATAAAAATGGAGATTTCTAGCGGGGCGCATTCGAATGGTGGATTATGAGAGCCCGATGTGGTGTGAATAGAATATCCAACCATGAATGGCTTCGGACGACGTGAAATTTAACACAGTAAGGCAATAATGAAGGCAGGTGAGAATTTGGTTGCTATTCAGAGCCGATATGCGTCTCGACGGTCAATCAAACCTTGTGAGAAATTTTGTCGATGGCGGATTTGGAAGCTGCACTATTAAGTACTTACAAGATTTTAAATTGAATTTTATTATTGAACAGTAATTAATTAATTAGTTAATTAATTCGTGTAGCAATAGCTACTCGATGTCACTTTATGATTGTATCGATTTGTAACTTAGTATAAAACTATGAAATGTAAAATAAATAACTGATTTTTTAAGCGATCGTAGGCACGTCACTGGTAATCGGAAGACCCAATTATTACGTATGCCTTGCTTCTCACATATTGAATGTCACTGACCGATAGGAGTATACCAAACATTCAAAGGATTTCTGAAACATCAAATGCATTCATTTTAATGGAGTGCAAAATGTGCTCGCTTTTCGTGCTATCGCATCTAACGCACTTGAGATAAAGTTCAAAGCAGTGGCCGAAATACGTTGAAGTATGCGGCATAATAATAACTTTGGCAGGTGAACTTCAAATTAAACATAGCAAGGTAGTGACCTTTTTGATTTTTTTTAATATCATTTCTCCTGACAGTAAAAGTTCCGCCCTGGGTATGGAAATCTTTGATCCGAATACGTTGGATCATTTGGGGCTTAAGGGCCAACCCCACCTTCACGTTGCGCCTGCCTGCTGATGAGGTTTTTTACCTCCCTGATTCCTTATTTGCCTTACCATCCTCCTTTCAGAATCAGCCGTGGATTTTTTCTACGTATTTGTAATATAAATCATACCTAACTATTTAAAATAACACGGAATATATTAGTGAAAGACATTAAATTCAAATTAAAAAATCATTTAATCATTAGGGTATTTCATCAATACTGTTATGCACGTCATATTTTGCTTCTGCTACTATTAGAAACAAACGCTCACACACCTATACTAAAATGCTAGTGATTAACAACTACCAATTTTAATTGTAGTTCTCATTAAACATTTACAATATTCCCACGATTCAAACGTTTCCAAAGCTGCTATCAAACGATAGATCGTCGGCCTTGTGGGTTACTTGTTATTTTGGCATGTGCTTTACTGCTTAATGTACACGATTCTATGTTACTTGTAATATTGCTAAATTTGTAAACCCTGTCTAAATATTTTATTAGAGAAACAAATATTTTTTTTGTAGAATAAAATCATCCAAGATCATAATTGTTTCACAGCTTGGTGTCCGCATATATTTAGTGTTATAAGTCATAGTTTATATCCCAAGTAACTTTATACCCCTCCGAAAACTTCATGAAGAGCTCCTAGGAATGGAGATTCCCTTACAATATGTTCCTTCACCGAAGCCAGAAATAATTATTTTTAAAGGCACATAACTTTATTTCATAATACTTATAACTCCTAGTTTCAGCATAACAAGTAACAGTGATATCATCGCAATACCTAATTAGAACCACGTGTATAATTAAATTAACAATACGGTATAGTGTTATATTCACAACTATGATTTCGCATTACAGTCTTCACATGTTCATTCATTTAATTCGCTGTGACATCCGTATCCTTAATATAAATTTAATTGTTCTCATAAATTACTATTGGGTAACTGAAATCCGTATAATTTATCTTATTTTCTACTGGGGATAAACAGAAATGCAATTAAATTATTACGGACGCGTCATCGCAGCGTAGGTAAATATTTGGCATAGGTACGTATGGAAAAAAATCTGTGACAGTATTTTAATTTTTCAATTTATTAAGTCAATTGGATGACTTATTACGTTATTTGGTGAAGAAAAACATCCGAAAGAAATTTCTTAAACCTCTCATTACGCAAAGGAATCTGCTTCCATGGATAAGAGATAAAATTTAGTAAATAGTGTTTATACAACATTGTCGTATGTTGTGCAATATACAAAATCTTTATTTATAAGCCTCATAATTGAGAAACTACCGCTTAACATTGCATCGATTGTTTCTGATACAATAGAAAAACAATTGTTTATGTTTTGGGTAAATGCTATTTGAATAGGTACGAAATATTGTTTTCTGAAGCAAAACGGGGTCCGGTTGCTAGTATGACATAAGAATAAAGGTACAAATTGTCAATAAGGACTTGATAGTTGTTTATTCCTTATCGTATCTGCACTATTATTTACTGTGAAAGATTATGATTTCCATATCTGTTTGGAATTCAATTCTATTGTCGGCTAAGTCATTAATCAAACTGTTTGACAAGTTCATTATGATACAAGTTATTTGATTGAAAAGGATAAAGTGCTCAATGGGAGTGTTAGTTCATCTTATGTTTACAGTAGTAGCGCCGTAAACATTTTATGAGTTATTACAGAGGAATAACATTTGTTTAAAGCTAATATCGTAAATGTTGATAATTTCGTCACCGAGTACAATATAAATAAACGTAAGTACGCAATTGATGTTACGTACGAAATAATACATATTGTTTTGTTAGGTGTAGTAATGTTTTATTTAATTATTTATTTAAACTTTATTGTTTAACCTATAAACTAGGTACAAAGTGCGGATTGAATTCATGGCGAATGTAAGAATTAGGTGAGGTGGCAACAATAATTTTAAACTAAATACGATGCAAAAATAATATCAGAATAGTGTTAATTCCATTTACATTTTCAATAAATGTTTTTTAAAGGGTCTATGCGTTGCTGAGGAGGCACATAATATCAGCGACGTGGTTGGAATCAGCCGCGCCACATGCTGGGTGTCTCCTATCATTCATGGTCCGCAACTATATTGTAATCGTAAAGAATTTTTTGTAATTTTTGCCTTACCTTCTGTTTTTATTATTTATATATAATATGTGTATATTTTGTTTTCTTTTGTCATTTATAACTGTGGATGTTTTTAATAAATACATGTTTCTTCTTCTTCTAATTTAAAATAGTGAAGGCATCGGTTTCGCTTATATGGAAAATATTTTATTAACAAAATTTTTAAGCCCCTTTATTGCTTATCTTAATCCATTTATGGTCGGTATGAACTTAATTCATCGTTATCACAATCCTAATGATACTCTTCCATGTTGATGATGTTTAACTTGGCTAACTTCCTTATTTTACTTACCATTTCTTAAACATGTACACTTGTATTAACTACTTAAATGTAATTAAGATACAATATAATTATGAAAAAACATCTTAATTTAATTCTTTTCTAAACTTTGGTAGTACATTTTAGTTTCCTAAAACCTCTATGGATTTATCGTAATAAAAATAAGTAACAATATATTTTAAATTTATTACAACAATAAAGATAAACTGCAAAAATCCATCGGAAGTCGATTTAACACCCTTACGGTTCAAAAAGTTAACTTACCAAATTTTGAAAATAATTTGTATTACATTTCGCTACACAAAGGTAAACTTAACATGTATTCAAATAAGGTTTTGTATCGTAACTTAGATCTGGATTACTTCTTTCAAATTTACAGACATAAAAATTTAACTGCATGTTTATGGTCTATTAACCTGACCTTTTGGGCAGTTCATTTTGTTAAGCTCCTCAGCTCTATGTCAATTTTAAGTGTTTCCTATCGATAATCTACATTTTAGTATCTCACCAATTTAATTGAACGTATAATTTTATTAAACCATCGATTGGTAACGCCAGGGATATAGCATTATTTAAAAGTGACGCATAATAACGTGTAATCCATCAGACAATATTAGTGAACTAAATAGCTTATAAGTGGTCATCTTGCTGTACCTATATTCATATTAATGGCGTATTTTTTTTTTTTATTCTATTTCACATTTTTAATAGTTCAAGCTAACAATAATGATGAAATTTGCCTAGTGTTAGAATAACCGATCGTCGCTCCATATAAAGGGTAGATTATATAGCGATACAACGTTTGCGGGGTCAGCTAGTAAACAATATTTTTATGATTACGTAAATAAGTTAAAAATGTTCAGATTAGCCTAGTCACAGTATCCAATAAGTGTACATAGATTGTAATATTATCCACGACGGTAGGGACAATAAACGCCGACAAATTCCAGTAGAACACACAAATCCAAAAACGAGCTGCATAAAGACTACATTTACGTCGGGACAGACTTTGACAGTGAGATAACATGGCGTCAAGCCCACGCATCTACTCGATCGTATCGATACCGATGCTTTGAGTCGATTATATTCGCATAATGCAATTGATTATTTTGTGATTTGTGTATTACTCGATTGGGGTTTACAACGAGTGGGCGTACCGTCAAGTTTTCAATACCAATCACAAGTACCAAATCAATTTGCTACACAATCTATGTTTTTTATGCAAATTAATTGACAAACGTCTCAATATAAAATATTATTTTACAGTATGGACTGGTAACCTATTCGCCAAATAGGTTTGAATATCGGTCATCGAATTTGAATCCTGCGTGAAACTCTAATTTTTGATCTGCGTATTATGCATTGGCTACCGTTTATTACAGCCCACTACACTTTATAGGACCTAACTAGAATACAGACTGATTTCAATATCAGAACACATACAGGTGATACAAGACAATTTTTTTGTGTAAAAATTAAATTATTTAAATAGGACTACTGTAAAACTAACACTGTTTAAATATCTATATTTTATGATTGTAAGATTGAATGATCGCGATCTATCCATCATTTTGATGATTTATACCAGTATGGTGCCGGTGATCACGATATTAAAGTTATTGCATATTCAAAAGTGTAATTGCAGATACAAAGATCTAAATATTAGGATGGATATTCTTTAAGACGAATAATGTTTTAAACAAATTTAAATATCTCACCTCGCGTCGGTGGTTCGCAAAGTTAATATTTCAACGGTAAGACGATCCGAAGATCCTGATGGACGGATCCGTACAGCGTAAATAATTGAATGTCAAACATGAAATCAGGCAGATTACGTGTGACTGTGCGCAGGCGCATACGATTCACGGGCTCTCTGGGGAATTAATCCCTTTGACGCTTCGAGCTTACCATCACAGTGGAAGGAAAGAAATAATGGTAAACATATTTCTGATTGCACGGAATAAGGTGTGTATGATATCTGATGTAAGTTTCGTATAAGTTTTGATGTATTCGTGAAAGGGATCGTAAAACAAGCCGTCGAAATACTAAGCAACTCAAACTAAGTATAATTTACAATTGAAATTCTAATAACATACTCGTATACACAACACGCAAATGTGTTGAATGTATTAGCGGTAGGATTTTGTATGAATTTGAAACGGCGATCACTGATATAATTGCACTTAACTATAACATATCTTTTAAACAAAACGTGACAATAAAAGATACTTTCGGTGGTAAATGTTTAGATGTTAACACAGACTACTCCAAACACTTGATATCAAAAACCGATTTATAGAATAGGTACTACTTCAAGACAGAAGAACCATTTTGCAGTCGCGTGATCAGTGCGTGGTACCCTAAGACGATATTTGCCTGCTTTAAGAGTTAATAAAAACAGTGATAGCCTAGAAGTTTGAACGTCGATCGATCCCGGCGCGTACCAATAATTTTCTAAGTTATGTTTATATTAGAAATTAATTATCACTTGCTTTTTCGGTGAAGAAAAACATGGTGAGAAAGCCTGTACACTTGGGAGTTCTCCATAATGTTCTCGAAGGCGTGCGAAATCTGTCAACCCACACTTGGCCAGCGTGGTGGACTATGGGCTTAATACCTCTCAGTGTGAGAGGAGACCCAAGCCCAGCAGTGGGGCAGTTGTGTTGTTATGTACATACACAATGTTAAAGAGTTCACGGTAAACCCCCAGGATGTGTTAAGTGAGATATTTGCATTAGATGAGTACTCTGTTTACGTAATAACTTGAAGCTCAAGTGTTAGCCATATTATTGACTCAGGTAACAGGATTAATGTCGATAGTGATACTTGTGTTACTATGACTCACGAATGAAGCGGTCATCTAGTGGGTCTCGGACTTTTGCTATGATATTTGACGTAGTGAATTATGGTTACAATTATTAAAGTGTTGGATTAACAGCGATGGGCGACGAACGATTTTAGTAACCTTTTGTTTTAATGTTAAAAGCCGACAATCAAGCAGAAGGGCCGCCTGATGGTGAGTGGTCACCGTCGTCAATGGATGTCTATGACACTGAAGGTATCAGAAGAAAACGGAAAATCTGCTTGATGTTTCTCAGAGACAACAATATTTAGAACCAATTGTAATAGTAAAAGTGTTGTACTAATTGAAAAATATTTGAACTGAAATTTTTAAATTTGTGTTAATACATATTACTATAAATCACGTAAGTTACCTAAGATTGTATTGAAGCGGTTTTTAATATATCCTTAAATTACTTAAATTTTAATTTCGTTTACGACCAGTTTACTCCAATTGGTAGTGTACCTGCCGAGTGTAGAGTTCCGGGTTCGATTCCCGGCCGGGGTACATATTAATGTGACAGATAAATCTGTTTTCAAATTGTGATTATTTGGAATGTATTTGTGATGTCTTCGTGTATTGGTGGAATTCTTTTATTTATTTAAGACAAGTTTAGCTTAACTACGATCCCAACTGATGGTAACCGGTGATGTAGTCATAGATGGTGAAGCCCACTAACTTAGTAAAAGCCCAATTCACTATCACCTTGAAAACACTCGCATTATAATCGAACGGGAACACCGATACCAGCAACTGTTACATTTTAAGCCTAAAACTATTATAAAGGCAGTCCGCGATGACACAAGTGGTTTAAAATTAAAATATACGAGATCTCCAAACGTACAGAGCCCCAAGAGATGCCGCAGAGCTCTTATACAGAATATAAATCAATAGCTGTATATCGTGGACACGGAGTACACATTGAATAATGGCCTGGAAATGCATCACGGTGACGCGTTCACTCCTATCTTTATTATTATTTATTTCCATTAACTTTCTGTCTTTCGGCGTCCTTTGTTACATAAATTGAGATTACTCACTTTTGAACTTTGATGTAAAGAATCTTAAACTCGTTCATACCGAGTACGTCTTCACACTAACTAGTTTATGTTCATACTTTATTGTTGTAACGAATACCTTATAAATATTCTTTAATGCAATTACCATTATGTACTAGTAACATTATCATTTAATATCACTATTTGTTATTAAAGCACTTAAATAAATTATATGCATCGCTACTTACGCGACTGGTCCTATAGGTTCAGTAATATTGATGCAAAATTTATTACAAGTTCGAGCACGGCTATTGAATTATAATGAAATAACGGTACAACTTTTACACATATCGTAATTCGTAAAGGTTCAGTATTGACCTCATTGTCAGATTAAAGATAAGCAGTATTTAACCACATGTATGTTTGTTTAAGCAGTGATAGCCAAGTGGTTTGAACATTGGTCTCCCGAACGGGAGGTCCCGCGAACGAATGCGGCACACATCAATCATTTTCTAATTTATGTGAAACTTACGTGCGTGGGAGTGCTCCATAATGTTCTCGAAGATGTGTGTTTGCCACTCTGCATCTGGCTAACGTGGTGGACTGTAGCCTTAAACCATTTTTATAAGAGAGGAGACCCGAGCCTAGCAGTAGGATATGATGCGAATGTGATGCGGAGGTTGATGATGCGAATTGGAAGAATTTTCACACATTCGAAAATATTGTAAAGATCTCTCAAATATGCCGGTTTCCTTACGATGTTTAGCTTTACACGCAAGTAATAG
>DWPQ01000372.1:0-17397 GCA_018251795.1 Perichares adela
GTTTTCATCGAAATCCGTCAAGTAGTTTTTTCGTGAAAGAGTAACAAACATATATACATACATCCTCACAAACTTTCGCATTTATAATATTAGTAGGATATTCCCTGATCGTAGTAGTGAAGTCCATTTGAATTGTTTCTATTCATGTAAAACGAGTTTAATTCCTCCACAATAAAGTCCATAATACAAATTTTGCTATGTTAACACCACCTTAGGTAAATAGATACAAGATAGCTAGCGTGGTTTTTTAATAGATTTGTATTTTCACAAGAGTTTAAATTTACATAATAATTGTAGGTATTGTTTTAAAAGATGTGCGGAGGAGTTTGTTGCAGTGGTTCTTCTATTACTTTGCGACGAACATTTCGGAAACTGCAGTACAAGCAAATTATGATTTTGATTTATTTATACATATTTATTTGACCTGGTGTACGTTGTTTTGACGTACTAATTATTTTTCGTTTATTAGTATTAAAAATTGGGGGTTGGTGGTAGAAGGGTGATAATTATGGGTTATGTATATTTACAGTTTCAAATCAAAAATAATAAAATCGTTGGTTGGACCACCTTTATCACTTAGGGGTGTCAAAAATAGTTTACGACCTACTTAAAGCCTACTTAAAGAATATACAAAAAAACATCTTAATACCGCCCTTAATTCCTGAGAAAAGGGTCGTGACAGACGGACGGACGCACCGACAACAAAGTGATCCTATAGGGGTCCGTCTTTTCCTTTCGAGGTATGGAACCCAAAAAAACTATCATAATTTGTTAATCCTTTTCAGAGTAGTTTGGTATCAAACACTGGTATGAGTATTATACCAAATATTTTTTTAAACTTCAATATATCGATTGTCTCAAATGTTTATCCGTGGCGCAGGCTGGTGTGATCGAGCTGGACGGAGACTCTTCGTCGGAGGCAGGCTCCCTCAGCAGCGAGGAGGGTTCCGCCAGCTCGGACAACTCTGATGCCGCGAGTACGTACCCACATCACTTATCATCTCATACACTGTATCACCATAGTACTATTATGAGGCGATCGGGTGCGGGTGGAGTAATATAGAGATAGTAAAGTATTTAAAAAAGTAGTTGTCTCCCCCATAAGTGCAGCGACGCTCGGTTATCCGAACGCCTGTTGTTGCTCACATGGCAAGTCACCTATCGTTTTGCTATGTAAATTATTTGTAACTATTAGGTTTCCTGTAGGAATGAAGCATTTTTACGCGGTATAAAGTAGCCTATGTTCATCACGGATAATGTCGGCTTATAATGGTAAAATATTTTTTTAATTAGGTCCAGTATTCAAAAAACAAACAGACAAGCTATCAAATGTTTCCTCTTTATAATATATAGTATAGGAAGCATATAGAGTGTAAAATTAGTATTAAAGTACAAGTACCCTGACGGCGACAGGTATAGCAGTGGTCCCCACAGAGCAGAGCGTGCAGCGCGCGGCCGGCGGCTGGAGGCGGCGGGCGGAGCTCCCGGCGCCGCGCCCCACGCCCGGCGGGCCCTCGCTCTGGAACCTGCTCTACAAGAACATCGGCAAGGACCTCAGTCAGATCTCCATGCCGGTCACTATCAACGAGCCGCTCAATATGTTGCAGGTACTTACATAAACATAAACTAACACTAGTTTTATAATACTACATTACGATACGAGCGATCAAGTGGTCTTTCAGTGCACGGAGTGAAGTTAGCGCCACAACAAACCGAATGTTTTCAGAATACGGTACAACGCCACCTAGCGCTGACAATATAATACAATGCAAATATTCTTTATTGTGCACACAGCTTGATACAGTTGATTGTTTACAAATTAATGAAATAAAAAAACATCACACAAAAGGTGGTCTTGTCACTAAGTAGCGATATCTACCAGACAACCTTTAGGTAGAAATTGGGGTAGTGAGAAAAATGAATAAGTGGTAAGGTGCATATATACATATACATAACGGGATATAGCTACAAGTACAAGTATTGATTTATATGGCTACACATAAGAAAATAGCGAACAAGTACACAAACGCGTAAAAGGAACATTGAACTAGACACTAAAAACCGAACACCAACCTCGCAGCGTCTGTGCGAGGAGCTGGAGTACTCTGAGCTGCTGGACGCGGCGGCGGCGTGCAGCAGCGCGCTGGAGCGCATGGCGCTGGTCGCCGCGTTCGCTGTGAGCGCGTACGCGGCCGCCGCGCACCGCGCCGCCTCCAAGCCGTTCAACCCGCTGCTGGCCGAGACGTACGAGTGCGTGCGGGAGGACCGCGGCTTTCGGTTCCTAGCTGAACAGGTCAGGGAACGTCTAGTGATGATGCAACGTGTGCAGAATACGTGTGGAATCATCTAGAGTTGTACAATCCATATCTGTTTGTTTTGTGATGAATAAGTGTTGAATTATATAGAGTTATACAACGCATATCTGTTTATCTGTTCTATGCTAAATAAGTGGAATTATCTAGAGTTAAAACAACACGTTTGTGTTTATCTGTTCTGTGCTGAATAGGTGTGGAATCGTCTAGAGTTGTGCATCACGTATGGAATCATCGTCGATTAGGTTGCGGTTAAGATATACATTTTAGTTCCCCACTGAGCATAACAGATGAAATGTGACGCGTAGAATGAGTTTTTTGCTGAGGTCTTCCCGGTGTGCTATAACCGCACGATGGTGACCAATTAGCTTTCGGTGATCTGTTTGCTTTTTTGTCAGTTCTTTAAGACTATAAAAGATAAAAGATTCTAGTACAATAATCAACTTAATGCAAAATAAAATAGTCTAGTCTTAGTAATATATCGAATAAACGTGTAACAGGTGTCCCATCACCCGCCGATATCGGCGTGTCACGCGGAGTCCCCGCGCTGGTGTTTCTGGCAGGAGGCGCGCATCAAGACCAAGTTCTGGGGCAAGTCCATGGAGTTCCAGCCGGCGGGCAGGGTGCACGTGCGGCTGCTCACTACAGGGGATCACTACAGCTGGAACAAGGTCAGTGTCACGTCGGCTCGAAGGACCATAATAACGTCATATTATAATTCGGTGAAGCGAAATTTTTAGATGGATTTTTGGGCGCGCGGTATTATGATGTAAATTATGTGTATTGGCTGGATTAAATGATTGGTTTGTTTGTTATTCCAGGTGACCACATGTGTCCACAACCTGTTCGGTGGCCAGCGCTGGGTGGACCAGTACGGGGACATGCACATCACGTGCCACGGGACCGACATCACTTGCAAACTCAACTTCGTCAAGGTGGGTAATAGAGATTAAAGGAGACGGTCCAACATTGTATGGAGCTTGGGTGTACTTTTGTACTTGAGAGTAAAATAAGACAATAAAATTACAATCCACTGTCAATTACTTGAATCCGCAAATTTTACATCCTTTGCGTGTTTAAAAATAAAAAATTAATAAAGTTTTTGTTTTTTTTTGCTATTGCTGGTAATGTGAATAAAACTACACCTGAATTGGACCGTCTCCTTTAGTGGGCGAACAAAATCATAATACCTTTAAATATTGCTGCAAAATGGTATTTATTTAGTTATTAAGGATTGTTAACTCATAATACAAAAAAGAAAAATATTCTATGGCAAATGAAGTGAGACTTTAAAATGACACTTTATTTATGAAAGACCACGTTAATAAAGTTCCCCATTTATATTTACTAAAATGTAATTACGGTTGATGTTTCTAGGCCAGCTCGTGGTCGAGCACGCGGCACGAGGTGCGGGGTGCGGTGAGCGGGGGCGGCGGCGCGCGGCTGCGGCTGCAGGGCCGCTGGTCCGAAGCCCTACACGCGGGGGATCCGCCCGCCGCGCGCTGTCTCTGGAGGCCTGGTGAGTATCACCCACTGCTGCATTAATTTGAACACAAACTTGCATTCCCAGTATATGTGTGCGTGTGGGTTATAGATACACTGTATCAGCATAGTACTATAAGAATAGTAGGTCAGCTAAGGTCGCTCGGCGAGTTACTTACCTACTCTTAGTATGATGTATAAGGTTGTCACTTTTAGTAAAATATTATTTGCGTATTATGACAGCACTAGGTTTTTAACGTGACACATCGCAGCACATCCCGTATTAAGACACCGGCGACCGATACTCACGCGTACACACAAACCTGCCGATATGTATGAAGCTAATCTACTATTCTTAATGTAACGGTGTAACGGTGGGAGAAGTAAAAAATTTACTTGCATAAGTGTATCAGTGATACCTATATGAATAAATGATTTTGATTTTGTGGTATCAGTTCGCACGTAGACGTGAGTGTGTATATTGCGTGCGTGTGTGCGTGTTGCGCTACAAGGTGTGCGTTCTTCAGGTGCTATGCCCCCGGAGCACGAGGTGTACTACGGGTTCACGCGGTTCGCCATGGAGCTCAACGAGCTGGAGCCCGGCATGAGGGAGCTACTGCCGCACACCGACACCAGACTCAGGTGGGATATGGATAATGTAGATGAAGAAAAGCCGATTAATGGGATTGCCGTATTGTTGGTAACGTATAGTGGAATCGTGAAGTGGGTACTTGAATAATGGGCGAAAGTAACGGGGAGGGTAGTAAATAAAGAGAGAAAAAAAATGGTCTTGAGTGTAGTTGAATAAAAGGACAAAAATATGGTGGAGAGGGTAGTTGCATAACGGCAAACAGTGATGGTGCATAGCTAAGCAATAGTTATTTTCTTTTTATACATAGACACATAGCTAGTTTCGAAACGAAATTAATTTTTGGGGATTCCAACTAATAATGTTTACATAAGCATAGAAGGGCTCATCTGTACTTGGCCCTTAAACCCTGTATCAGAGGAGACCCGAGCTCAGCAGTGGGACAAATGGGTTGTGATGATGTATAGTAGTGGGAAGATAAGAGCCTTGCTTACTTTTATTCACAAGGGGGATCGATGGGTAAATAATTGTTATAAACCACCTTACGTAATACTTGAACGGCCCCTATGTGTGACAATAATCAATGGTGATATTATACGGCGATTTTGTTTCTGACGAATATTTGCTGTTACCCCGCGCGGGCTTTACATCTTGACGTGGACAGACACAGCTTGTACTCCTGTCCGGTGTATAAATGTAACGTTGTGTGCAGGCCGGACCAGCGCGCGCTGGAGGAGGGCGACGTGGAGGCAGCCGAGCAGCTGAAACACGAGCTCGAGCAGGCGCAACGGGAGCGACGGCGAGACCGCTCCGACCACACGCCGGCGTGGTTCAGGTCTGTGTTATAAATATATGGTTGTCTGTGGTGTGATGACGGTTGCTGAGTAAATGACGGTAGTACGGACGTACCGAAGTTACTAATAACTATTTTGTGTGTGTGTGTGTTATTAACTGAAGCCCTAAATGCGACACAACACACACAAACACATAAATACACGGAACCCTTGGCGGGTTTTTGGTTTTATTTATAAAACGGGCGCGCTAGGCTATAAATAATATTGTGGTTGTGACGTCACAGGAAGGCGATAGAGGGCGGTGAGGAGACGTGGGTGTTCACGGGCGAGTACTGGCGCGCGCGCGACGCCGGCTTCCCGCACAACACGGCGCCGCGGCTCTGGTGACCGCGCCCGTTGCCGCTCGTCAGTATATTACACTATATCTCTCTCTTGCCCTATCACATATAGCTGTCTCTTTCTTTCACATATATTATATGTCTGTCTCTTTTGTATATATGTATCTCATTCGTCAGTTAAATGAAATAAAAGATATGTTTAGGTTTATACTGATCATTCTAAATAAACAACAATCTGTGGTCAAACAGTTGCATAGAGTAGAAATTATCGCTATGAAATAAATGTAGTATTAATATGATTTAATTTTTGAATGAATGTTTAATAAGTTAACTATTACATGAATCTTTAGCATATATTACAAATACTAGCTATGTCCGCGGCTCTGCCCGCGTTGAAATCAGTGTCGCAACCAGAATCCCGCGGGAATTCTATGATAAAGAGAAGCCTAAGTTACTCCTTATTACATCAGCTATCTTCCAGTGAAAGACCCGTCAAAATCGGTCCAGCCCTTTCAGAGATTACCCGGAATAAACAGGCAGACAGACAGACAAAAAGTCTACAAAAAAATATTTTTGGTAGATATTGTATGTGTTTAGTATAAGCCGGTTATTTTAATATAACAAACAGACATTCCAATTTGATTTAGTTGTATAGATTATTTTCATAAAATATATATTTAAATGTGTCGTATTATTTTTGTTTCAGCGCATCCCACAGCACGAGGTGCTGTGTTAGTGGTTGTGTACTCGCTTTCAGCTTAGCGTTCTCAATAGCTTTACACGATTGTAGCCTTTGTCGTCGATTATCTATGCGACTCGTTCGTATAATAAGCCGTTAGTTTATAAGGATCTAATTGGCGTACACGTACCGTTTGATGGTAAAAAGTTGACTCATCTGGCGTTTCTGATTTGGAAGAACTGTGGTTAACAGAGCAAAGGTATAGGGCACGATTTTGTGTACGTGATTAAATTAATACGAACAGCCATCGGAGAGGGACTAGATCGAATTGGGAATCGATTAGAATTTGATATGAAATCGTTTCGATATTGACACCAAAATATTTGATCAAAAAAGGATAACAAACGATATATATCGATTGTTAAATCGAGACAATAACCCGATGACTTAAGTTCGATTTTAAAGCGAGATGAAATCTGTTATCAAATTCGAATCGTACGAAGTTTGTATCGCTAATTGAAATGATGTATTGTGACTAATACAAACATGGTTATTGTGTCCCATTGAACGGACTGTTGAAAATCGTATCGTATCGTACAGAATCTTAAAATTATATCAAAGATATTAATTAGTCAATTGTTTACACTGTGTATGTTTTTTTTAACTTTGAACAATTTTTTTGTGGTGTGATTTAACTAAAAGACATTTTTTTAAATGTATAAGTTTCCTGTTATTGTTTTAAATTGTTACAATTTTGGCGGTTTATAAAATTTATGTAAAAACATTTTGCAATAATTTTATAGCAACGTAACTAACGAATGTTGTGCGTGGGTGCGTGCGAGGATGCATACGTATGCGTATTTGGGTGCGTGCCTGAGCGTATTGCGTGCGTGCGAGGATGCGTACTAGTGTGCGTACGTATGCGTATTTGGGTGTGTGTGGGATGAGGCAAGTGATTATGAAATCGTCCTCTTTGAAATAGTAATAAAATGTTGTTTTACACAATTAACAAATACTTTTCCCATTAGAAACACCAAGTACTTTACTTTTTACTTTGTCCAAAATACTTCATGCGTTGGTTACTAAATATTAATGATATTATATGTTTAAGTTTTATTGTGAAATTGTTGTTTTTTTTTTTGTGATATGGCAACATTTAGGTACTACGGAGCTACTTATACGTTTGAATGTTACCAGTGTAATATAGAGCTTGCCATGTAGGGTAATCAAATTGTTATTGTACTTGTGCACTTTATGGGCGGTTTAGAGTTCAAATGTTATATTAATACTATTGGAGTAGTAATGTGGAATTTTATGGATAATACATAATACATGTGTACGCGCAGTATTTCTTAGCAGCTACTTAAATAAAGTTTCTCGAAAGGAATGAAATGTGTATTTACACCCAAATTTTATTTATACAGATGTATATTGATAAATGATATATAGAACTTTAAATTGATCATCGCTTAATTATAAATTATTTCTATAAATAAAGATGGATGTGGGGATTTATGGATATGGTTGAAATAAAGACAATTTTTCGATTAAATTAAGTTATTTTTAGCAAAACGCGTCAATATGATTGTTATAAATTTAATATATTAAATATTTAACTTATTTATACTCTGTTGCTGCGGCTCCTCTTCAGATTATCCGATGGTATATACGAGGCGTTGACGTGGTATACTATTCGGATATGGAAATAATATTCGTAACCGAATTCGCTTGCGTATTATCGTCGTCGACTGTATTTTATCCGATAATCTGGATAGGCTATCTTCAACTGATTAGATTACAACCGATATATAAATTGATATAAATAATATTTCATATATATGGAGTTTGTCATTTGATTGACAGTACGTTTAGACTCCATAGAAGCTTCTTGTAAACACGTAGGATTTTTAACAAAATGGCTGTGAGTAATATTTCCATTTATGACTATAATAAACAGATGCTATATTCCTAATTTAAAATGTACAGATTGCGAAATAACGCCGGCTGCACGCGACCTTTAAGTACCTGTCAGTTTGACAGCCGCGTCAGTCGGCTGACAGTTGACAGTTGATCGTGTAGTCGATGTAATTAAATATTTTATGTATATTATTATTAAAAAATGCAATTAATTAAATGGATTGTAATACTATTTTTGTTGACTAAATACTAGATTTAGTTGATTACAATGTTTGTTGTGTAAGTCGTGTGATATAGGGTTTTGTAACCGCTGTGTATATGCTATAGATAATAACTATGGCAGCTGTTGTCTATGGTTTCGATTAGAATTCGTTAGATCGAACGTAGCTATAGTTACGTGCTCCTGTTTTTATTTATAAAGGATCGAATGTAAATTTTAGTGCAGTACAGACAACATGAAATTGATTTCGTTTACAAATGTTTTTTTCACGTTTTCCTGTTAGTCATTGTAAAGTAAGAGAGGATAGAGATTTATGACAGGTATTGTAAAGGTTTAAAGCAACAGTCTTTAAATAGTGTGCGTTTAAAATGGCGGCCAGCTTCATTTTTACTTTTTTTGTTTGTGCATAATTCGTTCGAAATGCAATTATTTCAAAAGATAAATTATAATAAAGTCATTAAAATTGTGAATGGTTTTCAGTAAGAAATTTGAAGGATACAAAGTTTTTAAACTTGTTCAATATTCGCACCTGTCAATGTACGGTCACTGGCAATATCCAGCAACTGTAATTTACCTATGTACCTGTCAAAGTGGTGTCATTCATATTGGTTAGGTAATCCGTGCGTGACATTCATTATGTAATTGTAAATTGGAAATAATAACATAGCCGAGACTTGTGTGTTATGTTATACGAAATTTTTAAATGTATAATAATGTCAAAATTAAAAATTATTGCAGAAGTTTACATAGAACGAATGAGTTGATGAATTTGTGTAATGGTGTGATATTAAATTACTGTACAATTTTTGTATTTGAAACCTAAAATTCTTTGTCAAATATCATGATATTACCCAGTTATACAGTTTGTCCGGTGGTGAAGTGTACAGAATTAGAGGACGGGTTTTACTCATAAAATCCAACAACTTTTCCCAAACAACATTGTTCTAGAAATGCCAAGAAAATGTTGACCTTCCATACAAATTGCTGATGAAATGTTTAGCTACGGGAGGTCCAACAATTTTTCTGTAATTCCGGACCTACGTTCATTGGGAAAAGTTGTTGAATTTTGTTAGAACTTTGTCATGTAATTCTGTACACCACCACCGGACACACTGTATAGTTTTTACATTAAAATTTGTTTCTTTGTTTGTTGAAATCGTTGGAAATTTTAATAGTTTCCCGTTGGGACATAATTTACAAAAGTTTGTACCAATTCAATTATTAACTATTTAAGTTTAATTTTGAATTTCGCTCATTGGTTATACGACTAAGATTTGTCAATTTAAACGTCTTGAGGGTGTATGTGGGTGATATGTCGAGGGTAGAGGGACGGGGTGGTGTTTAAGGTTTTATTGAGGCTAAAGGTTATCAGAAATTGTTATTAAGCTATTATTTGTGTTTTTAATAATATGTTTGTCGTTTTAAACAAAATACATTTTTAAGCTATTGCATAGCTTTTTAACGGGTTTTGAGCGCGGCGACCGAATCAAGAAATTGCGTAACGAAAATAATCCTACCACCCCCACGTAAGCAGCTGTTTGTGAGCAAGTATATAGATGTATAATTATCTATCATCTACGTAAAACTGCGATAAAGTAATATGATAAAAATATTTTAAACAATATTAACTTGTTATATATTCAATAAAAGAAAAAAAATGTTTTCTTAACGGTCACTACGCCCAAAAAGTGTTAACTTGAATTAATATCAAACAAAAAAAATTGCATAAATATTATAATTGCATAAGTTGAAAAATGCTATACAATAGCTTTACCGCGGCAGTTCCCACACGTGTTTTTTGTTTTAATTTGAAGCGTAACTAATGTTTGTGTGAGTTTAAGGTGTCTGCCTCCAGAATGCCAAGGTTCCTATGAAATTAAAAAAAAAGTTGAGATGGTTCCATGCAGTGTAACGTGGAGATGTTAATATTCGCCGGGGTTAGTAACTAGTATACGATAATAGCAGTCACAAAATAAAAATCTATTGCATTGCTTAAATAAGTACTGCTTGCCGTCGCACCGAACTACTTTCGTCGTATCTACTCTGCATTAATATACTTATTATGAATAAAATTATTGAATTCTTTTTACTAATAAATTTTGAAATTTTCATCACAATTTTTTTCCTTACAATTGTATACTCGTGGATTGAAGTTAAGTAATTAGAACTGTTGCATATAAACCTGACAATGTACTAAAACTTGTTGAGGACCGTCTTCAGACTATTGACATTGCAGTCACCTGGTGAGAGAAACTTCAATAACACGAGAACAGTCCCCCATATCACATTATCTAACTCTGACGTATGCACTTCTATGAAAATGTTAAAACGTAGTCCTCACACTGCCCCATTTTATTCATAAAAAGACATTAAATTACCCTAAGTCTCTGAATAACTGCTTCGTATAAATTGTGGTAAGCTTATTATGTAAAAATATATTTTGTTGCCTGTTACATGGTCGTAAAAATAATTATTGTTATAAAAATTTGTGTTTAATTCGGACTCCGTCTTCACATTTTTAACTTGAAATGATGAGAAAATAACATGATTAATGCTTAAAACCTAATAGTCATAACTAATGACTTACCTATTCTTATTTTGTTATTATATAAAAACTAATTATGACAAAAAAATAGGACAATTTAGTTAATCATTAACGTAATTTTGCTAGTTTCGTGAATCATTGTTTTTCATTTATGATATTGAATGAAACAATGACGTCAAAAACATGAAGTCATATTTTTATGGGAAGTTTAATAATCATTTCTTCACGTTTATAACTTTCAAAATAATTTTACTTTCATGAGTTATTGCTTTTTCATTCATGATAAGGAATGAAATGATGACATCCAGAAAAACATGAGTAGGTATATATTTATTTCATAAACAAAAATTTGTTATTTATAGCAATAGTTTATTTTTTAGTACATGTAACAGGCGATTAAAATGTATCCTCAATTATTCTTCTATCGTATGATAAGTTTGTAGTTGTATGGATGTTGTCGCTAGCTAGTTGGTTAGGTGTTGTGTAAATAGTGGTTTTAATGTTTCATTTACGACGACGCTTCGGTACTGACCCGTTTAGTCTGTTATATGTCCAAGGTTCAGATCAGGACGAGACAATAGATTTTTTAATATAATTATCGTGACATACTAGAAGTTATTAAATATTAATATAATATTGAAAAGTTTTCGTTTTTCATAATTTCAAATAATCTTCACAAAATGTAGGAATACCGTTTTGATACATAAATACAGTTTTGATAACGAAAATTAAAATAGATGTCTTATTTGATTGCAATATCATCGTTGGGTAATGCTAACGCCGTGACATATAGCACTCTGAGAGCAAAAGTGAGACAACTCAAATTTTGTATACATTCCATTTTTTGGGAGTAAAGATGTTTCTGCTTGATCACTTCATAAACTTTCGAAAATAAGATTTATTTACAGATACGAACTTTCAAAATAATTTCTGTGCTTTCATAAACTAATAGAAATTGTGTTTAGTAATAATATTTTCTTTAATGTGTCACTATCGTTCTCACACTGCTATATGTCATGTGATAAAATATCCTTAGATTGTACCCTTATTACCTGCAGCTACAAATTATAGATTTTAATATATATTTTTTTATTTAAGACGTTTCAATGTGAAAATAACCTCGTATCAATTTTTTCTTGAAATTAAATTCATTCATTCAATTTTTTTTTTCAATTTGACATAAAATTATTCCAAGGTGTAAATTCCAAGAATTCAACAACATGCATTCTTGGAATTTACTAAAAGCTAGCAACTACCTTATCACAGACCGTTTAACACAGTAAACTCTTGAAGTATTTACTAGCCTGTAATTAAGTCAATTAATTAGTATGTAGGTGTACTAGTAATTATATAAAATATCTTTCAATAATACATGGGCTTAAGAAAGAGATAGTCAATTGTGGTTTTGTAGAGCGTCGTCTCTGTCGCACCGATGTGATGTTCAGACTAACGCTTTGCCAAGTTGCAGTTGATCATATATTTCGCAAGCTTTGTACTATTTGTTGTCGGATGATACGTACAGAACGATTGAACCAACTGTTTCTGGTTACGTTAAGTTGAGGTCTCAATAATAGTATTTATTGAGTGAAAATGCTTGACGAGCCATAATACGCTAAGAACAATAGTGATTCAATTTAAAAATAATGTATTGTTGAACATGGTTTATAATATTAGTTGACGAATGCCTTAAAATCGAATATATTTTTTTAACCCTGTTTTGAAATTTAGCTGAACGCCCTTATTTTGTCAGATAGCGACATTCAAATGAGTAACGGAAATTATTTGAAAATATATTGTTAATTACATGTCTATTTGATTGTATAATTGATCATAGAGTTATTGCACTAGAGCAGGGGACCGTCCATTACTCGTGATGTATTTTTAGCATTTTTTAGCCCCACTCCCCCTTGGTGATATGTGGTGAGGTTTAAGACTACCCCCTCCCCGCCACCAAAAATCTCGTGTCTTTTTGGTACCTACAAAGGATATTAATTTTTTAAAATATTTTTAAATACAGGTAATAAATAATAAATAAATAATCGAATGACGGGTCACCGGCGACATTGTTTTACTTCAAAACATCGAGGTAACATTTCAGTTTAAAAATCGCGCGTTTCACAAAAAAATAAATATACGTGATATCTTACTGCAACCCCCTCCCCCATTGTGATTTTCGTCGAATCTCCGAAACGAGTTGCAAATCGTTCTGTATGTGACGAGTCTACTTTGTTTATGGTCTGTGTTTGACGTTATTGTCTATGCCAGTATTAGCAGTATGGCAGTATTAGCCAAATATGAAAATTACAAAAAAAAAAAATTGGGAGCCAAATCTGCTTGTTTAATAAACTTTTATTAAAATAATTAAGTAGTACACGCCTTCCGTGGATATTTGTGCCAGAGCAGCGCTTAAGGAGCCAAAGAACAACCTGCGGCTCTGGATCACACTTTGCCGATCACTCTGTTCCATTCTGTCAGTAGTGTCAGTGGTGTCAGTACTGAAGCGTCAGTCAACAAAGTTAGTTTTGCTATACGGGTACCCTCGGTTGTACTTAATTAACGCAGTATTCTAATAGGTCACACGTTTAATGTTACGTCACTCTAAATCGACAATAAAACATTGTTTTCGTGTATAAATAAAGTTATTGTTGTGTAATGATTGTGCTGTTATGTACAAAAGGGCGATTGTGTTATTTGTGTCGTGAGATAACCGTACTCGGCAAGTTATAATATTTATTTATTTATTGTCACCTCATAAATGAGCGAACAAAAGGGCAAACTTAATGCCTAATGGCGTTCTCTACCAGTCAACCCTGGTTTGTATTTGTGATATTTGTATCAAATTACTGACGTAATCCCTCCCCCAATAGATGAAGAGTATTAGACTAGAATAGGCCATTTAGTCTAATCTTTTCATAACGATATAATGACTATTTAAATATTTAAATAATTTTAAAAAGAGTGTCAACCGAATCCTTTCAGGCCGGCAACGCACTTGCAGTTCCTCTGGTAATGCACGAGTTCATAGGCGACGGTGACCACTTATCATCAGGTGGACCGTAAGCCTGTTTGTCCATCTGTTATATAAAAAAAACAGGAATTCAAGCAATTCTGCAAATCTTATACATTTACTATTCGCCATAGTATCTTATACATTTACTATTCGCTATACTATTCGCACGAGTATTCAACTTAAATTCTTACTACTTATGGATGTAATTAACTTTTTATACAACGAACTAACAAATTGATAATTAGTAAGGAAGTCTGCCAATCCGCACTTGGTCAGCGTGGTGGATTATGGCTTTAAACCCTGTCAGTGTGAGAGGAGACACGAGCCCAGCAGTGGGACAATTGTGGGTTGTGTTGATGTAGGAAGTCATACCTAAACACCAGCACGGAGTTCTCCACGGCGAGTGAGAGGAAGTCCCCAGGGGGCGCTGCGGTGGCGCGGCCGCTCCACACGAGCAAACCGTTCGGAGTCTCCGAGCGAAACCGTATGTTAATGTCTAGTGTGTAACTTAGTAATCTGAAACACAAATATTTAATAATTAATTCATTAGTGACACAACTTTTACAATCGTATGATTATAATCCGGGACAATATATTTGTATGAAAAAAATATTCTTACAGCACTGAGAACAAATACCAACGAGCTTAAGCTTGTACAGGGAATGCATTTCAACACTCGGTTCTAGTTATTAAACATAATTTTTAGGATCGCCGTTCAGTTCGCTACTTTAATTTGATAACGATACATCTCAAAAATATATTTTTTTAAGAGAGCAGTTTAAATTAGACCAATTGAAGTCAATTTCGAACAAGTAGATAATGTCATTCAGTCACGCCACCTAGCTAAATTTATTCATAGGAATAAGAGTTTTATTCACATGACGTAAAAGTTTAAATGACGTTGAATGGTAAAATAATAAAAATACTGACACATTTTGTGATATGCCACTATCAAATTATTTTGTGATATGCCATTAGGTTAAATTATATTGAATGGTAAAATAATAAAAAAAACTGACATGTTTTGTAGATATGGGAATGTCAAATTAAAGCAGCTAGTTGAAAGCCGGTAAATAAATGACGTTCTCAATACTTTACCTTTTCATAGTCTCCTCGTCATCGATATGTATAAAGCTATCAGTCCCAGAGAAGCTCGGGTATGTGTTGGTGTCGCCCCAGTTGATTTCATTCGCGTCCAAATATTTAACCTGCATGTACGTTTGACCGTCGTAAACTGGTCCTTCGGTCATTATCTCCTTCTCCCGTTCGACCATATTCTGTGCGTATTGAAATTTCTTGCTAGCAATGTACTTCTTCTTCTTGTACTTTTCGATACGAATGTGTTGTGTATGTTTTTTAGTTTTTACTTTGTGGTACTTTGGTTTGAACCCTTTCTTCGCCACTATGGAGTGATGGATTTCGTTTTCTGTGACGTTTTGTGGGTACTGTGGTACGGGGTCGAGTAATTCTTTGCACAGGTTGTTTCTGCAAAAAGAAAACTGTTCAGTTTATGGTCATTTATTATTTGTGTAACTAAGTTATATGTACATAAATCTCAATTGTAACAAAGCTTCATAAAATTTACATGTTAAAGTAGTACATTTCAATGATTATGATTATATGATTTTTTAAATAAATGAATTTATTATTTCATTTAATTTTACAAAAGTTTAGTAACGATTACATAGTTACATCCAACAGACAGTGTAATCGTATGCATCGTGAAGGTTTAGTTAATTAATATGCATATATATTAACACTTATTTATTACCGTTTACAAATTAAAATGAAGTAACACCTCGATAATACAAACTCGTAACTAACGCTGGGCCACCCAGTAAGTTATTCACATACTAATTGGTCTGCCAGTCGCACTGTCTACTGGCATAGAGGGTGCTAAACGTAGTGCAATGATAATGATAGACCACGTAGGTCACAAGTATCGTATTAAACTTAGTAATTTTTTTTCTGATGGACATTTTGCTGTTGGTCCTAGTGGCCTTTACAGCTTCACGCGGACAGAAATATTGTACAGGACAAGACTTTTCAAATGGAGTTTGATGACGACATTAACTCACGTGCAGGTGTCGTTAGGGTCCTCACAGTTGTCCACGTTGACGCCGCCCAGCGCCGACGACACCACTGACAGCTCCTCATCATTTATCACCAACTGAAATGAGTTTAGTCATTACTATGACGATCTTTTAATCATAATAGCAATCTGAAGGTGAGATCTACAGAGCGTATTTTTCTCAAACTTAAGTTTAAAGGTAAGATAGTCTTCTTATTTTAAAAACATTACTTTGACTAAGCCTAAATTTAAGCTGAGTGTGTCTTGAGTACACAGTTTTAGTGACTTCGAAAATGTTACGCTAATAACCACATAAAATTGCTGTCCATACTTCAAAGCATAGAAAAGTCTAAGATAAGTCTAAGCTCGGTGAATATAACCAGCAATAGAATTGCAATGAAATTGACTTTGTGTGGGATCCAATTACAACGGAGAGAAAATTCTAAACGTCAACTAACTTGCACAATTATTTAATAGTGCACACGTAAAAAGTTGAATTAGAATTAATAAAACAAAGATAGATGACAGGCGAGATGTCTGGCGCCTAGTACTAAATAAAAGCAATGTTACTTGACGATGTATCAGTAGGCGCTTCAAACCTCAACAGACTATGTTCAACTAGATATGCCCGCAGCTTTATCCGCGTGGAAATCAGTGTCACACAGATATATTTTTCCGCGTAAATTCCGACACTGTGGGAATCCTAATATAAAATATAGCCTATGCTCCACAACCTCCTCTAACAACCAGTGAAAGTCCCGTTAAAATCGGTCCAGCCGTTCCAGAAATTATCCGAAATAAAAAAAAAAATATATGTACCGTGTACATATTACAGGTTATTCGAATGTTACAAACAGGCTCTCATATTTTATGTAGTTGCATAGATGCATAGATTATTTTCCAAATAAAATGATACAATCTTGAATTTATCATTATGTTGTATCTGTATGGTATCAAATAAAGTTATTTTATTATCTGAGAATAGGACTCAAGATTACATTTTAATTTTCAATGAGTTATGTTCGAATTTCGACCACTACGGGATCTCTAGTTATATTCGACATCCATCACCTGTCCAACACATCCGCTGTACGAGGTCCGCAGCGCCAGTCTCGGCGGCAGCGGCTGGGGCGCACCGCCCAGCATCATGGGCTGTCGCAGTGTCAAGTGTCGCGCCGTGCCGCGTGACGTGACGGAGCGCGTGGTGTCGCGTGTGTCCGTGCGGTGCACGGAGCGGACCCGCAGCGCCGCGCGCCGCCCCGACCGACTCACTGACACGTGGTGCCAGCTGTTCGCTTCTAAAGGGTACGCGGATCTGAAATGCGGCATCAAACTTACTTTACTATTATCTTATACTTGGTCTTCAAATTCAAATTCAAAATCATTTATTCATATTGGTATCACTGATACACTTATGCACGTAAATTTTTTGCTTCTACT
>DWPQ01000373.1:0-17394 GCA_018251795.1 Perichares adela
TTTTGACAACCGCCATTTGCTTAATAAACGTCAAAACAGTATACGTATATCAAGTATGCATGTAGGCGTGTCTTTGTGCGTGTAATGTTTTATTTATTGAATTAATGTACTTTTTAAACATTATTATTGAAAAATATTAGCGTTCTGCACTTCTCCTACACATAAAATATAAGTATGCGAAATTTCATACTCCTCCGTCAGCGCAATTTTCGTGAAAAGGGACTGAAAGATTTCGCTTCACGTATGTATATATACATTATCACACTACATCTTACTTATGACACTGCTAAACTCAGGTTTTCATGACGAAAGTATGACTATAGTCTACGTTGGTCAAGTGTGTTTTGTGCAGATTTCACACACCTTTGAGAACATTTTGGAGAACTGTGATTTAGGTTTTAATACGATGGTTTCGTTCACCGAAGAAAGTGATAATTAATCTCTATTAGGCAATTGAGTAATTATCGATGCGGGCAGTTCTATTCGGTTCGGGCTGAGTTCCTGGCGTACTGCTGTGTAGAAAACCAAAGTTCAGGCTATTAAAACCTAATAGTACGAATCGATCGTACTATTAGGTTACGAATCTATCGTACTATTAGGTTATAATTGTAATAGAGAGTTATAGTTAAGTGTTGGATAAACTTTATTTTAGTACTACTGTTTTATTTTTCATACACGGGCCAAATAAGTTAGATAAATCCTTGAGTCTTTCGGACTTTTTAATACGCAGTTGATATCGAGGGTGAATTCCAATTTCCGCAAATATGCGGATAGGATGGGGTGTCTAGGAGACCGGGAGCCCCTGCAGAGCGGGGAACAAGCGCGGGGGCGGCCGTCCGGGCCGCGAGGGTGGCATCGCGCCTGCGCCGCAACCCCCGGGGACACATGTGCGCGCCGCTAACCCCCTTCCCCCGCAACGTTCGCCATAAACCCCTTCCCTTCCCACCCCTGGTAAGCTCGATCATTAAGCACTCATTCATGTCGTAATACTCTATTATTGCTATAGCAACGAGATCCGAGCGCCATGATGAAGTGTATTCTACGTAGCGTTACCTTATCACATAATTGTAAATAAATACTGACCGTTAGCGGAGCGGGCCGCCGGTGAAGTCGCTTCCTTGCTTCGGGCGTTTTCTTTTTCCTTCCCATTGTTTCCTGCAATCAAAGATATGAATGTAGATTGACACAGCTGTTAACGTTGCATCGAACATGAGAATGAAACGAGAAGATTCTTGGTAACGTGGCTTTGATAGTCTTTGTACTTCTAACTCAAATCAGATAAGAATTAGGTTTAGTTTCTAATGATATCAACCAACGAGCGTTATTAGTGTTAACATACTACACGATCAGATAGCACGTAATACAATCAAACTTATGTTTTATTTTGTAACTACATACCTATATCTATTTTAAAAACTTCTACAAAATTTCTCAAACAAGTTAGTTACATTACATTTTTTCGACGGATCCATCCTATATTTTGCCAACCTCTCTTTACTTTTTGATGTATACTTAATGGTAACAAAAACCTTGAATAGATATGAAGTTCTTGTAGGACTAAGTATAATAACATAACCAACGACGACCGTCATAAGAAAAACGCCAACGCATCTCAGGAATATCGATTTACTTGTAGTGTCGGAAGTGCTCTTTAGTATTGCGCTCCTAGTTAGACGTTATGCCGCAAATGGTAAATTAAATTCACGATGGTAAAAGGTACTTTAAATTATGCGATTTCTCAACTGTAGCGATTACATCGCAACAGATGTTTACACAGGGGGAGGGTGTAGATACAAAATACAGTAGGGATAGGATTTGCATAAAATTTGTTCTTATTCGTCTCCGTTACGAATTAAGCCTCTTATGCCAAGCTTTAAGTGAATTTGTTATTTAGTTTTGGAGATCACAACTCGATTTATACCTACTTTGAACAGCCAGATTATGTCAAAACTTTGAACAATCATCGAAACAGATGACAATATAAGTTTTTTTAAAGATATGGTCACACATTGTTCTCATATGTAGGCAAAATGCGATAAAATAAAGTTGGTTTCAATATAAGTTACATTATCAGTGGAGCCGGAAACATTTGAGCGATAGTAGGAGAGCGGGAGGCGAGTAGGCGACGAGCTGCGCATTCCCGGGAGATCCTTTTTGCACCACCACGCCTGCCCACAACTCGCCGGCTCGACCGGTTCGTATAGCGATCGTTCAACCCGCACCGAGCCTTTCGCAAATTTATACAATCGACTTTCTCTTATGTTCCAACCGAATTATGATACCAACCTGATCAACTTTTTGAAATTTAATTGATCTGTCTAGTGCAGTTGTCGGCAAACTTATTAGCTAACGAGCCAAATATGAACAATACAACAATAAAAAACATCGGAGCCAAATATGCTGGTTTAGTAAACTTTTATAACGCCACAATAATAGTAAAGATGGCTCTGGAGCCGCACTTTGCCGACCACTGCACTACGCTATGTAATTTGATCATCCGTCTTTCATGAAGGTCGGAATCAAATCCTACACTCATCTCAAATGTTTGAAAATGTTATTGACATTTACAATACAATACGATACAAATATTCTTTAATGCACACCAATTCAAAGGTTATAATTACAGTTAGTGGCTATGTATTCAAAAATTCAAAATCATTTATTCATATTGGTATTCTTGATACTCTTTTATGCACGCCATATTTTACTTCAACTACCGTTTCGAAAAGGTGCTTTGTCATTGAGGAGAAGAAACGGGGAAACAAACTGTATCATTTGTACTATGCCAACCTCATCTGAAAGTGGTACATCATGCTGAACAAAGATCAGGTTAGGTACTAGGTCCTGTCAAAGTTCGCTGAACTTTATACCATCCAGTAGGATACATGATGGTGGGTTTTTTTAGCCTGCCTGCATACCTTACCACCCGCCTAGAATCAACCGTAAAATGTTTTAACGTCGTTTAGATGCAGTGTCGGAGAGCTCGTCATGAGAGGATTCACCGGTTTTTTCTCGGCCTTTCTTTCTAAAGTAGGCATAGAAAAGAAAAGACGGGCCACGTGATGGTCAGTGATTACTACTATCCATAGAGGTCCGTAACACCAAGAGCATCACTAACGAATTAATGACCTAGAAGGTACCGGGAACTTCTAGTTGCTAATTGTAGCTACTGCAATAATGCAGTTTTCACAGTTGCCTGTATTCTATATTAATGTTTGTAACACATAAACCATTTTAAGGATAACGATGAAAATGAGAGATATCAGATATCTCTCCTAATAGATTCTATTAGGCGCTAAAATAGTCCCGTTAGTAACAAACCTTTATGCATTCGAACATAATTTCATGATGCTCGCGGTTTCATAAGTATTCATACCATATATATCCAAGCATTCGTATTATATTATATTATACATATTAACATTTTTCTCATTACTGTATGTAATAGGAATAAATTATACGAATATGATATGAGCAGCAATAAGCATTTATTTCGATATGTGAAAAATACTCTCAACGCCTCGTCCGCGGTACGTGCATTTTGAAACATAAATTGCGTTTTATCTTTACGTGAATCAGATTACTTTTATAGCGTCATCATAGCTCGTTGATAAAGTTGTGTTTAGTCGTTCGATTGCATCGAGTTCGGCTTGCGAGTTTTGACGTGGAGGCGGCCGAGTCGACCTTGGCAATGGCGTTGACTTGTGCGGCCTCAAATCGCGACGGTCGCTCCGTACTCGCACCACACATGACCAGCATAGAGCTACCTTCATACTTCAGTTAGCTTTAATTTGTCTGTATCCATGCTGTTACTAAGTTAACCAACGCGCGATTCGAAATCTGATTGTTAAATCTTACAGATATATTTTTTGTATATAAAATGCAGTACAATGCAATACAAAACTTAACAATTATTTATTGTAAGCCAATAGTCACATTGATTATATTTGTCATGTTGGTACTTCTGCAACTGCAACATAATTCGAGTACATAATGATGTTAGCTATAAAATGTTTGTTGAGATAGCAATATCGTTGTCAACCAACTAATATATATCGGTTTCCTTTCATCAATTTCCCTATTTATGAAATTGAGAATTTTGTATTCCATAATTCAAATGCAGGAAAAAGTAAAACTCATATTTTTTTGATTCAAAAGAAAATAAAAAAGACCAGTTGGTAAATTCGCCTTTCGAGATTTATCAGAGCTCAGGAATGACCTCTGTCATAATTAATGTTAATTATGGTCATATCAATTTGTTATTTATTTTTTTCGTAAATTTCGTAACTTGCTTGAGCGATCTCAACACTTATGTATACATTTGGGTCCCGCAAATAATATTTAACCAAAACGATGAGTCAGAATATTTCTACAAGTTTAATAGCTACTAATCTACTACTCTTTGCTGGAATACATTCTTTCTGCAATCACTACCAATTATAGATATCGATAAAATTACCTTTTTCATATATATTTCTTAATCTTCATCAGCACTATAGCCATTTTAATAACTTTACTGTCTCTAAGGGAGTGGTCGATATCTCCGGACATACTTATTTTGAACTCAAGTTGTCGTATATTCATTTCTAAAACCTTACTTGCTAATTTGTGGATATTTTTACAGGTATCATTCAAAAGATAAGTTAAAGAGTTTTAATAAAAATTTGCAGTGATACTCTAGTGGCACGCTGTAGACTTTTGTCATGTGATTATAATATGTGATGATAAGTGACTAATAAAAATCAGTTATGACTAACTTCGTTTTAGGAAACATCGTCAGGAAACTTGTATGTTCTTAAAGGTGTTTGAAGTCTGCCCATCCGAACTTGGCTAGCACGGTGGACTTTAAGCCGTCGTTTACGAATATATCATTTTAATTAAGCATTATTAATATTTTCAGTAGTCCGTTCTCTTTTTTTTATTTAGACGGATATTTATAAAAAAAATACAGGTGTATGCAACATCTCAACCCAGTTATTAAATTAATTACGAAATAAACTCATCAAATTCATTAATTACACCGACATAAACGAGAATAAAATTTAACAACATTATTATAAATTAATTAATCATACCTCTATATATAATTATACACATATTTTGTTGTTTATTTACCGTTTCCTTAATTAACTAAATAAGTTTCCTGGTGGTTTCTATTAGGTTGCAGATCGATGGTATTTTGCACACTTAATTAAACACACGCGAGTTAGTGTTTAATAACTGAAGTTTATAATCATATTAATTAATAATCTCTTTAGTAATAACATGTACTTAGGTATATAATCTTGGAAATATTACAAGTTACTTTATTAAAAAAAAAATATTTCCGTAAGTAGTTTGATATTTAAAAGCATTTTTTTAATCATTGCGAATCCACAAAATCGCAACACATAAATAGATTAAAAAATAATTCGTGCTCATATTTCAACCTCAGATAGGTTCTTACGTTAATAGCATAACTTCCTTCACTCATCATATGAATCAGTTTGATTTGTCATATGATTCATAACAATTAGGTATGTAGTTTAAAAAGCAAGAAAAACACGCATATTGCAATGTCATGTAAAAAAAATCAGAAAAAAATGACCGTACATTAGTTACAAATTAAGCTAATAAAACCGTGTTAGAAATAGTTGCTGTCACGGAAAGGTAACCCAACCTAACCTATAAAGATTATCAAACGTCCATACGTTAAAATAATCGAATAATATAATCGAGATAATCTTGTTCCTATTCAAACAGTAAACATGTTTTTAGTCGAGCGTGGCGCTTCGCCATATTGGATTACTACGAGGCCGTACTCGAGCGTATGATACGAAAGGATACCACTAAGGTTAAGCTTTGTAATATCAAGCTCAGAAGGTTGTAGGTACAACTTAAATAGTCTTGATGTAAATCGATGTATATACTTATATATTTACTAGCTGAACGCGCAAACGTTGTATGTATTTGCCATTTAAAAGATTTTGTAATAAGTACATGATTTTTGGGATACTTTCACCATGTACGCAAGGAAAGCTCTGAATTTTGCCGTTTCCGCAATATTTTTTATTGCTGCTCGTCTCCTATTCATCATAGCGTGATATAATATAGCCTATAGCCTTCCACGATAAATGGATTATTTTACACTAAAAGAATTTTCCAAATCGGTCCGGTAGTTCCTGTGATTACCGGGTTCAAACAATCAAACAAACAAACTCTTCAGCTTTAAATTATAAGTATAGATTATATATTCATGTTTATCATCATTACTATGGCCGGACCCTTCATAATTGAGGATCGTGGTCATGGTTTGAAGTAAGTCCGTAGCGGATAAATTGACTCAATCGATTGCAGTCGATTAATGATACGCTTTTATTAGCTTCACTTGTAATTAACATAAGATTTTAGATTTTACAACTTAAATTTAACGCAATTCCTACCGTCTGATTTGCCTATTTTAAATACCCACATCCGATAATAATAGGTACAATATTATGCATGTATTTTTTCTTATTTACTTATAGTTATTTTGTTTAAATCAAATCCAGTGTAGAAAGGTCTAGTTTATTGAATACTGATAAAAAATGCGTTGAAATAACCAGCTCTAAAGCCAGTTTCGCTTAGGTTAGGAAATATTACAATAATTAGTGTGTATTGTTTGTAAAAGATGTACAAAGAAGTTTTCTCACCTCCACGACAAAGAATCTTTTCAAAACGAAACAAGCAAAATATGACATGCATACCAACATTATAATATAAAAATAATATATACACTTGTTCCAGTGATACCCATATGAATTAATTAATTTAAATTTAAATTAACTAATTTTGTCGGTGTTAAAAACCCCACCACAAAAACATTCAATAAATTGTTTATTTGCATTAATTGGTTATAGTGTATCCTCTTTTTTGTCCTTAATGGTAACATACATATATAATATTTAACAAATGAATGGCATCAGTACAAATTATATAATTTTTATTTCACTCCTTTTATAGTCGATACAAGAAATATTACATACTACTAATTTTAATATTTTCTTTTAAAGATATAGATAGACCTTAAAGAGTAAGTTTGAATTTACTTCGGAAGAGTTAAAGCCTGTAATGGACACATGGTACAAAGATTTATGCCAAATAAAATATTGTAACCATAATAAACACTTCGTATTATCAGAAAAGTATAGATATTCGCCAAGATGATACTTAAATCACTCGGAATTTATTTTGTACGGGAGCATATTTTTTTAATGCATATTGTAAAGAACTGTGGTAGGCGGTTTTGTTAGTGACCCGGACCTTTTTTTGCACGACTGTACAGTGGCATATGGTCCTGATGGCTGTCGGCGATGTCCATAAAAACGTTTAGGTTAGCTATGTCATGTACATTAAGTGTTTTTGTTTAAACATATACTTATTTTACAACGAAAACCATCGCAATGTAAACATGTGAATATATATTTCTGTCGTATAACGTGACACTAATGAAAAAAACCTTAATAAAAACCTGCTTAAAATGTGACAAAGACCGTTAGATATTGTATTATTTGTATTTGAGATCGGCAGCCATGATATGGGAGCTTTACGTTAGGTTGGTATGTCATCGACCGGATGTGGACGTAGATTCGGTCGAAGACGGATGTTCTGCCATTTACATGCGCGCCGCGTGCTAGCGACAATGCGCAGAAGGGACCGCAGTCAGAATAATGAAGCCGAGGGAAGCCATTTTTTAAAGTAAATTACAGTCTTTTTTAAACTTGGAATTGCAAAGTATGACACTTAGTACGAGATAATTTTCAGGCGTCTTAAATGCTAATTTATTGTATTTAGCGGATCCGTTCCAAAAATAAAGTGTTTAAGTTGAAAAAGTTTAAATTCTGTACTATGTATAATTAACAGTAATCAATATGCGGCCTAAACTCTCTCTGTGTGAGAGAAGACACGAGCCCAGCAGTGGGACAATTATGGGTTGATGTGTGTGTGTAATCAATATGTATGAAAACCTATTTACCGTATTTATAATTGTCGTTTATGAGTTTATGACTCGCTTACGTGGTACAAATAGATTTTACGAAATTAAAGCAATTTAATTGCATTGGTAATTTTCCTTACTCAATCAATACCTACTTGTATGCGCATTGAATATGGATTATATTTATGGATTTGTTTCAATACATAAATGTGTTATGTAAAAGAAGTTAAATACTAAAACTCTTGCTGTTATTTAATTAATATGTTTAGGGATTTCTTCAAAATTAGAAATTACTTTTAATCGGTATTCTTTACCTTATGGATTTTGAAAATTTTGATATCACAACTGACGCTCCGGTATACATCCATAATTCTGTCTTTCTTAATTCATTCTCTTCCAATTTCTGTGCTCTAAGAGGCTACATGATGATCTGCTGAAATTACGACCTTTTATGTAAAACAAGGAAAGAAATTTGAAAAATGAATGAATAAAATTCAGACTTCCATGAAATTATGTTTAGATTATTCAAAAAAGTATAAATAGGATATAAATAGGATATATTCAAATATACGAGTATTATGTATTAAATTATTAATAGAAAGAGTTGCATGCCTAAGGCATAATATAGCCAGAATAGTCAACAAATTTTACACGAGTCAGATGGATGATAAATATAACCTTTTGACATTCAATTCTTAAAAAAACTTAAATAAAATTGATGTTTATCAAAATTATGGTTCTATGTATAAAACAAAATCCTACTAATTTGGAATGTAATTGTATTGTACGAGGTAAAATGTAACTTCTTTTTTTCCCCATCTGGTTTATGATTCCAATGAAAATTTCATAACGTTACATATTATTGAACTGGTTGATTTCATACGTTGAGATTACATATTGGATGATTACAAGACGTTATCGTCGCTAGTATCTATCAATTTTGTTATCAACATCAGGTATAAACAAAGGCGAGGCGAAGGCACGTTTCTAGTGAAACAACGCAACCTCTGCCGTAATAATTTTCGGAAAGAGTGGGTTTTAGTGTTGAGCGATTAGATACGAAATATACGTGTTGGCCAGTATTTCCTTCAAACGACCGTATGCTATTTTAGTACTTTGGCACAAATCCAAAAAAAGTTCAGAATTTCGAAGGGAATTTTCTAAAGATTTAATCTGCTAAGCTTACGTCCGTTAGTTTCCTTGTGAGTATGTGGTAGAAATAAGAAATCCAATCACACGAGATAGCGGTTAGGTCATATTATGTAGGGCGCCGGCATGGCCGCGATCAGCCTCAAAGCCTGACCGGTTGCCATCTTTGGCAGCGACCGGTTTCGTCAGTACACGCACTGCGTGTAACAGTTTTACCCTACCTTTATTTGTCTTACGTGCATTATAATGAAAGATTTACGAGTACGCTAGCTCCTTAGCCACATATTATCATATTTCTGGCGAAGAATAAAAATTGTAATCAGCCAACATCCTTAAAAGTATCTATTAATCATAGAATGGGTGTATGGGCATCCTCCCTCGTGTCGGCTGTGCAGTGGTGAGTCACTGTCGACATTTTTACAGGGCGAGCGTCAGCGGGCGACGACTGTGAATCACTGCAACGCGCCATGCCATACTATTATGCACATATTGATGTCGCAGGTAACAGAATCGCCATTGTATGCTATATGCTATTGTGAAGCCCAAACTTTTGAGCTCCTCGAAACCGATTGTTAGCGCCCTATTGTTACTCCATGGAATATGTTGTGGGTTTATTATTTAGATCGGAACACACTTTTCCCTTTTCAAATTGGAGCTAAATGCAAGTCAGGATTCATTAATACAAAACGAAGAGATCACAACGAACGATCTCGTGAATGGGGTCACTACACCCAGCTTTACAGCTTAAGGAATATTCGTCAAACGTGGATGTTATTTTTATGTATGTATTTATGCTCGTCTGATTCAGTTCTTTTGGTGTAAACATCTGCAGTAAGAATTTATTGTTTGCACATGTGGCAAATATGTTCTAAATTTGAATTTGTTATTCAAAATACATTTAAACGATTAGCTTTTCATATTTGACACTAAACTGAAATTCATTCCATAATGGTAGGTACTTCGCGTATTTAAGCAGTTTCATTGTGAATATTATGTGGCAGAAATAAGAAATCCAATCACATGAGATATTATTCCTATAATATATTATTATTTGATTAATTTAATATTAACAAATGACTTTTATCATCAGCAATTGTCGATAAGTGATGACGAGTAAAAGTATGACCAATTACATGACACGTTTGGCTATTTCTCACGTCAACAATTAATGTTATCTAGTTTCGTAGAGAATTGAATACAAGTTGTGATGATTTGAATACATTGTTAATTTAGTAGGTAATTGTCTTGTAGAATTTAATTCATATAACCATAGTATGAGGACTGAGTGTCGGATTTCAGATTACCAGAGCAAATACTTGATTATATTATCAACAAAACGAACAATACTACATAAAATAAAATTATCATCCAACATAGACTGTTTAATAATATTTTACTACACGAATCTAAATATCATCTTAGTAGCGCCATCTGTTGAGCTTCTGTTGAACCAGGTTATCTGACGATACATATTTATATTTGTTTGGCAAATACGCAAAAGAACTTTGCACACGGCAACGGGAAAATGCTGTATAGTATATTTCGGAAAATATAATATTAAATTCATGAAAACCGATAAAATTTAATTAAAACGATAGTTAAATTAGGCAAGTTTACAGGTAATATAAAGGTAAGTTTACAAATGAATACAAGGTTACAAGGTCATATCGTCATTGTCATCACAACTCAAAATTGTCGCATTACTGGAGTCTTGCTCCTTTATGGCCCTGATCAAGTGAGATTCGCAGACTTCACGCTCCTCTGAGTAAATTATAGAGAACTCACAAGTATGCGCGTTTCTTCATAATGTTTTTCTTTACCGAAGTAAGTGATAATTATCATTAATTATTGTTAATTTTAAATAATTTCCAAATACCCACATAACTTTGAAAATTGGTTCGTGCATGGTGGATTTGTCTCGTACCAAAGTTAGGACAAGGTTACCAATATCTTTAACCCATCCACCCAGGGTCATAAAATATTTGACCCTTTTTTAGACAATTCAAAATCGATATACAACGCATTACTGTTCTTATACTATCTACTTATAAAATTTAAAAACGGTGATGTCCATATGCTGGCTTCGTGCAGGCTGACACACTTCACAGACCTTTGAGGTCTTTGAGAGCTTTGTGAAGAACTATTCAAACCACTTGGCCGTAGTCTGTGCCAATGAATAATCCAATGACAATGAACAAGGTCTGGAACGCGCCAAAAGTTATAGAGATGCAGAATATTTCAAGAAATGTGAGTTATTTTGCCGAGCGCGACGCGAAGTGATTAATTAGATTTTTCTGTTTCTTCTTGGTATGCAACGCGTCACCAAGAACGTTAGACACCAGATTATTGGGATTTTTCATAATCATAATCACTTATTATTGCATCATGCGTCACTTTACATTAGATGTTCTTAAAAACTAGTAGCCCAGCATGAGACCTTGTAAGGGTGTAGCAATGTCATGAATGAAAGAAAAGTCAAAAATGAAATGGAACATTACTCGGTTTATTGACTTTCTAATTCAAAGGTAAATAAGATTTACCATACAGAAGTATGTTGGGATGTTTATAAATAGCAAGTAGTTTAAATATATTGGGGAAGTATTAACTCACGTGGGAAAGAACTTAAGGTGGGCGGTTAGTTTACTGATACTGACGCTGGTATATTTTTAAGTCCGGTAATGTATATCACTTCAATTCATCTTCATCTTCAGGTAATGTATTCAATCAATTCTGTTGTTAACTGTGACGTCTTATATACCAAAAGATGTAACTATTGACAGAGTTATTCGTTGCGGATTATCCTGGGTGGTACAGAACCCATCACAATCACCATCGCACAACCACCCATCACCACAAATAACTGTCCTACAGCTGGGCTCGGGTCTCCGCTCACACTGAGAGGGTTTAAAGCCATTGTCCAACACGCTGGCCAAGTGCATGTCGGCAGACTTCACACATCGGGAACATATTGAGAACTCAGATATCCAAGTTTTCTCACGATGTTTTCCTTCACCAAAGCAAGTATTAATCATTTCTAATACGCACATAAGTTAGAAAATTATTGGTGCGTGCCGGATTAGATCGCACGACCTCCCGTTCTGGAGACCAACGTTCAAATAAGTAGGCTATCACTGCTTGTACTCTGTCCGCGTGAAGCTGTAAAGGCCGCTAGGGCCCACAGCAGAATCTCCATCAGAAGCAAAACACTGCTTCTAGTATAGCTCTACGCCCTCAAACAGGAATGACCTCTTTTCCATTGAACAATGGTAGGGTTCACCACATTTACGTGATCTATCACGACTTAAGACTTAAAACTCTCTTATAGACCGAGACTTTTGGCATCAGGTGGCCCGTTTGCTTATTTGCCTGCTATAAAAAACAAACTATTGTACGCCAAATATAGGGATACACTGACAAGGGACATTGTATTTGTAATACATGCAAAAAGTGACATGGATAAGCATATCAGTTACCCATTTGAATAAATGAATTCGAATTCGACATTTAACATTTAAGTACAATAGGCGGTGTTATCACTTCATTATTATGAAATGGTAAATGTATATAACATACGTATCACAAAGACCTTGTGTTATGTGGTAAAATATAGATTATCCTAAGTAGATTCGACCATTAAAAAAATGACTAGAAAGAAGGTTCCTTCTAGAATCAACCGTGGATAGGTTCGACGTGATTCGGTTGCAGCGTAGAAGAGGCAATCACGAGCGGACCTTCCGATTACTTCATGGCAGGTAACGCGAAGACCAGGGATGGCGCATCTTTATGCAACAACGTGCAATTTTTTCTAAACAAATGTTTAATGAGGTCATAGGCGTGCAATGAAAATGCTGTCTTTGTGATCAGAGCCGGATTACCACTTTTAGGACCCTTAGGCAATGCAACTCTTGGGGACCTTTTCTTTGCCCTTTTTATTACTAGGACTGACCGAATCTTGTGTTGTAAAAATCTATTATTATTTAAAAAACATTGCTATTTAAAAGGGTATACAAATGTTCGTTGAAATGTATTGTATCGTATCGTCTATAAGGTTTTTTTGGTGCGTGCTTCCACGGGGCCCCAGTCTATGCTGGGCCCTTAGGCAATTGCCTACTCTGCCTAATAGTTAATCCGGCCCTGATAATAATAGATTATAGTGCAAAGACTAGTAGCAAAATTCTTTAATTGTGTTGATTTAGCAAAATCCCTTGGTTGGGAACTGGAAATACTTGATTCTTATTAACTAACCAGTGCGTACACGAATTTTAACTTTTACATTTCTACTAAGTTAGACCTCCAATAAATGTATAGAGAGTCCAAATGGCACGTCGTTGTGTCGCTTGCTAATCGATACCGTCAGGCGTTCGAACATCGTCAATGTTTATCTCCGAAACTCATCTTCAGATATCGCAAGCATCCGATTTCATACAGAAATATAATTATACAAATCTATGAAATCGATGTATAAACGATTAAATATATTAAATAACTTATTTCATTCTGCTATTCTACTAGGAATTATTAAAATTATCATTAAAATTAATAATTGCCCCTTTGCTGACACAATATCTTCGACATAATATTTTTCGACATCGATGAAAGTTATCATTATGTATAAAAATTACACCTCATGGCTCATACATACTTGGGTATTATAAATTTCTATTATTTATCTGCTTGTTACCAGTTTTTGTTTCAAAATGCACCTTTTGTGACCAATTTTGTTTCTTATGATGATCTAGATATATTATAGTCAATTGATTGTGTTTAGGTAAACAAGATGTCATCTTCTGTGTATGACCCTAATTTTGAAAATCTAATTTATTGCTAAAGATAACTTAAATTACGTTGAAGGTGAAATCTATAAACCGCATTTACACTTAACATACACTTTGCTTTGATTTACAGTATGGACAACTATTTTTATACGGTTAATATCGTCAGATTTTCGGAAGTCACCAAAATTATCTACTCAACGTACGCTCAGCTTCAGCTTAAGCTGTATCAAAGTAATGTTTATTGATACGAAAACGGTGATAGCTTGAAACTTTAAGTTTGAGATAACTCAAAGTGCGCTCTAAAGATCTGCCTGAGGTCCTATACGACAGCTAAAAACATAGCAGCTTCGATTTTACATTTCTCCCCGAGTTAAGCAAACTGAATTTGAATGCAGGAACTCCCATGCAAGGGATTATGGTACTTATTACTAGGCTATCGCTGCTACCTAACATACCTAGAGCCATTACCTCGTCTGCTATTTAACAGGGTTTTAAGAGAAAAGGGTAGGTTGGTGCGGACCCAAGGATTAATGTCGGTAAGCCCTTACAATTGAAATTTATTGTTCATATGCCTCAGTACACATTTCTGCAAATTACTCATTCAAATCGCCAAAGACAAGTCCGCTTAATTATTTATGCAACAGTCGAGATAAATGACAACATGAGCGCAGATTGTTGAACCGCGGTGAAGCTAAATCATAAATATTATGAGGACATGGCGGATGTTAGGACGACGGTGAGTTATGTGACTCACCGTGTACCGCTTTGTAATGATGTAAGGAAGGAGAGTCTAGCGGCGGTGTTTGTGCGTTTATCCACGTATTTTACATGCACATAACAACTCAAGGCCACAGTCCACCACACTGGCCAAGTGCTGGTTGGACGACTCCACACGCCTTTGAGAACATTATGGAGAACTCTCGGATGTGCAGCTTTCCACACGATGATTTCCTTCACCTAAATAATTAATTTGTAATACGCACATAACTTTAGAAAGCTATTGGTGAGTGCCGGATTCGATCGCACGACCTCCCGTTCGGGAGACCAACGTTCAAACCGCTAGGCAACTGCTAACATCCCAAAATTGTATGGTAATGATATTCGCTGCGGAAAGGCGTTTCACGTGACAGCACAACAGAGTGGTAGGCTAAAAAAAGTTAGGGAGGTAGAAACACCGGGAATAAAAGGGCTGAGATAATATGCTAGGAAGTTTCTTACGGAAGATGCTCTTTAGCAAGTTTGTCGCTTAGATGATAATAATAGAGGTATACCTGCTTTGAATAAGAAGTATGGAGTCAACCTTGGCTAGTGCAAAATCCGGTCAACGAGTTCTACAAGATTCGCTCTCAAGAACGTGTTTCAGGTGGCTTTAAAAATATCAAAAGGTGTATTTAAAATTTTATCTTTCGTTATTTTTTTTAAATAATCATTTGAAAGAACAAGGAAAGACATTTTAATGGACGTATTCATTTTCAGAGAAATACTGGTGCCTATATAAGGTAGGAATTGGGAAATATAAAATACGTATTCAGACAAGGGACAGATGAAATACTAAAATATTTCAATTTCTTGCTAAGCATAGTAGGTATAGCCATAACCATCAACCGTTATCGTGAGTACCCGTATTAAACTAAAATATATGGAGTCCACGAGATTCTTAGTACTTTGCGTCCAGAAACATAATTGTTACTTTTACAAATGTATTGCGCCTGATATACATTTTATTTATTTATATCAGGCGCTTCATGGTATAGTACACTTAAAAATCCTTTCCGCGGAAACTAAAATATTTTCCGAACTATATACTAATTACTATAAGTAATAATATAAGTTATACGTATGCTAAGTGTAATTTAAATATGTTTAGTAATTTGCACAAACAGACTTTAACAGACAGTCGGAATTTCCATAATAATAATTTATGTTTTGCCATCTTCTCGTAAATAGATACAATCCCATTATAATATTACTATGATGTAAGTGCCGTTATCATATTTATGTATAGTTGTCGACGACAGTCATTCAGCCGGCATACAAATATATGATCACGTCGTAATTTAATTTATCACGTATAATAGACATAATTTATTTGAAGGTTATAATTAATGTTTCCACAGACCGATCGCATTGTGAGAACGGAAGTGAGTCAATTCAAACATTATTGATTATTTAATACGATTTATAGTAGGTATACTTTTTATACTCGGTAAATAATAGCACGATATGTGGTTGCTTTTCGTTAAGCGTGCTTACACAGCTTTAATCTCGTTCCTTAATTGGACATAAAGTTGTAAAGACCTGCAAATGAGCCTTTCGTATAGCCGCTTGAGCAACGCAATTGTTTTACGTTCTCAATTATTTTTTGCTCATAACCACACCTTGGGTTGTAGGACGTAAAAACGTAACACTCAAAATTTACAGTAAAAACGTACCGCAAGACGTTCAATCGCATGCATAACGAGATTAATTAACAAACCGACTCGAAGGACCATAACCTGTTAGGTTCTCGGCGGTGAAATGAAATGATAAGACTCACTAGTCATTGAAGCGCACAAATACACGTATTAGATTACTATGTTAAAGGTATGCCTAGTTCACGACTGACTGTTGTCACATTGAAAATGTTGCCGTCAGATATAAAATAAATTACTTGATGGTACTCCAACATCAGCTGAAAACAACTTCGGAGACATTTAACAGTGAATGTTTGTTAAAGCGCTTGAAAGCGCTGAAAAGTTATGCTATGATTGAATCACGTTAAAGTTTTGTTTCTGATGGACCTTATTTCTGTTGGCCCTAGCCGCCTTACAGCTCCACGCGCACAGGACATTAAAGTTTATACTAATGTTATAACACTAGAGACTAACAATAACTATTATATTTAGTAGTTTTTGTAATCATTAAACCTTGAATCAGTAAAGATTGCTTTTATATTTTCAAAGTTGATTAAATTTTATTGTATAAACACGGAAACATCGATTTGGCCACACTGGAACGAAATGTAATTCTACGGCAGAAATCAGAATAGCAACTCGGTGCCGCACTCTTGTTTTATTTGCTTAAAGTATCTGAAACTCCAAGTACTTAGTTTAATTGTTTTATTTAATTTTGTATATTAAAAAAAACCACATAATGGTGAGTCTGTTAATTATCGGGGAATTTTTAAACGATTTCCCGAACTAATGTCAGGGTAATAATATAGCTTTAATGCAGTTGGTATATTATGTATAGACAAGACTTCTTTATGTCAGTAACTGACAGAGAAGTCAGGCCTTGTCATAAATTACTCGCGTGATTATCCGTGATTGTATTATTTATTTTGTTGTATGGCACTTCAACAGAAACAGAAAAACATTTACGCACAATTCAGATACTTAAAAACCCTACCACACGAAAGAATACCGTCATAAACTTTGCGGGCAGAGCCAATTTATTCTCGAGTCGGAAACCTTTCGAGTTCTCAAATCGCACCGAGTTCTCAAATACTTCGGTCACATCGCAAGAACTTCGTATGAT
>DWPQ01000374.1:0-17365 GCA_018251795.1 Perichares adela
CAGACTTCACACACCTTCAAGAACATTATGAACTCTCAGGTGTGCAGGTTTCCTCACGATGTTTTCCTTCACCGAAAGGCAAGTAATAATTAAATTTTAATACGCACATAATTTATAGAATTATTGGTGCGCGCCGGGAACGATCGCACGACCTCCCGTTCGGGAGACCGACGTTCAACCGCTCGTCTATCACTGCTCGTAAAACCAACACAAACGGCTAATACAAACTTTCATAACGAAAGACACAAACTTTCATAACGTTTAATTATTTGTAGTTTTTGTGTCCACCTGACAAAGTCGTATATTTTGTGTCCCTTGCGCAACATCTGTATCCCCGTATATCAATACGACGACACCCAATACACAAAAAACGTGTAGTCGTGCGTTACACCATCACGTATCACACGTATTTATTATATTACTTGTAACCCTCCGTCCTCTTGCCGTCACGAAAGTTATTTCGTACATTTACAAATAGTACCGGCAAACGATACAAATGTTATTTATTGTTTCAGAGACATTTTAAACAGCATTTTTGTATTTACACAACTTTTTTTACGACCATAGCCGATTATTTTGGTAGTTCTTTGATGCCTTTGATGTCACGTACGTAATACACTATCATATCAGCGCGACACACAGACAAGACATCCAAATAGTATATTGTTGTATAGTAAATAAAAAATATATATTTTGGCTTATTCAACAACACCAATTTTTTTACGTTTAACAAATATCAAATGTGATTAAGTTAATACAAAATACGTCTGAAATTTATGTACATTGAAATTTTTGTATCTCAATTTGTATTCTAATTAAGATTAAAGAGTCAGATGTTTTAATCTCCGTATTTGTGTGCTTGCCTTACAGGGTACTCCTGTAACCCTACCCTCATCACATTTCAGTCCCTACCTGCACCCAACATCACGAATATTACTGATGGCTATTAAGAAAGGCCAAACAGTGAACATTACGTCATGTAATCTTAGATTTTATGCAAGATCCAGTCTGTGAACTTTCGACATAATCTCAAGTACATGTTGGAACAACATTAATTTAAGTTACTATCGGGAACAAAAAATTGACAATTCTTTCGTAGGAATAACCGTACTCGACGTAGCAAAGCCGAATATTTACTGTCGACTTTATCACGTTGCCGAGAATTTCGACGGCATAACTTTTTGATTTTATTTTCTGGATAGTTTTTTTTTTGCCTTAGTAGTGTTCCCGTTATCAGTATAACGGCGAATCTGACAGGACTCATTTGTAATGATGATTGATAAGAAGTACGCTCGGTCTGAGATGGGACTCCTATTCTTTGTTGTATAATATAATACCTATCCTCTGCTACTTCTGCTGTGAAGCAAAGAGATTCTAGACATTTTTGTGCTTTGTTTTTGAGGAACGTTTCTTCTCGTCCATGATGAACTACCTTTCCGGAATGGTAGCAGAAGCAAAAATTTACGTACAGTAGTGTATCATGGATATCTACATGAATAAATGATTTTGATTATTAATTTGAACCTTATATCTTTAATCAACAATAAATTATACCTGGCCTATTCAAAGGCTTCAACTTATAGTAGTTCGTAAGTATTTAATTTTAATAAGCTATAATGGCCACGAAAACACCAAATAAATGTTCGCTCTCAAATTAAAATTCATTTACATGGTAAGTTTGGTTCGTATGAGATATCTACTTTCATACATCATAACATCACGTTTAACAAGACGTGGAAAATGGCAAGTAATAAACACACGAATAGTGTTCATTTATATCTCGAATAAATTATTGTTCGCAATAAACATACTGTGATTACAAACACTTGAGCGGCAATCCTTTCAAAGGCACATAAGGTGATCCTTAGAGGGATTGAGATAACGTTGAAGATTTTAATACCAAAAAACATAAAAACATGAATAACCGAAATCAGACTATAACAGTAACAGTAAAACTCGAGCAAAAATTTGTGTCTCAACCTAACGACGCATAAAAATGTAAAAATTCGAATGTTATTTATCTCAAAATTGGTATTTTTGTCGCTCAGTCATGATTGCCTTCGTACTTATTATGCTAAATTTGCCTACATACTACGACGGTATAAGTTTGAAGCATGTTTAAATTAGTAGAGCAATCGAAAATACCAGACTTTGAACTTTGCGTTTTAATTCAATTTTTTTTCGTGCTTGTAAATCATGTCCAGTTCTGGTTTTTTCATTTGTTCGTAAAACTTGAGTGAGCGAGTGGTTTATATTATGTTCGGAATTTCCTTTTTCGATAAGGTCCGGAATGAGGAAATTTGCGAAGGAACCTGTCTCTGACACTCTGGGCACGGAGATCGCTTTATCGTCGCCAAATAACGAATGTAAGAATCTTGTAAGAATATCGAGCAATTTGAGAGGGAAACCGTATCCAATTCTAGATTCTGTAAGACAGCAAATCTCGCATTTCGGAGATCAAAGATAAGTTGTGATTGTTTATTTTTATTTCATTTATATGAAAAAATCGAACTGGCCTATGATCGACTCTTTTATATCTTTAAGAGCAGATGAACAGCAAACGCGACACAAGATGAGGCAGATGTTTATTGCCACCAGGTACAATAGCGTCAAAATTTATCTATGGACGAAACGCAAGGTAGAGTTAATCAGGCAGGGAAGGAACATTAAACTGGTGGACCGAAATTTTATAGACTTGTACATTAAGATATATTAACAGTAGATATTGGGTTACATTTATGGATGGACTGAGAAAGAACAAGATACTGTCGGGATTCAAACTTTGTGGATTCGTAGCAGAATGTATAAGTATGTTGAAATTTGATTAGACCCAAGGATGGATCGAGCTTACGCAATTTGAAGTATTTATAGCTTCACAACTGAATTGGCAAATGTAGTAACTTATTGCAAGTACTATAAGAAATTAGAAGATTTTCCGATTACTGAAATATTAGATTTTTAGTATTCTATAGCGAAATTTAACCAACGGGTAAACTGCTTTGTCCTTGTTCGTCACCGTGTTAGTAACGCGTGTTAGCCTCTTAAACACATAATATTATTATGTTAGGGTATGATGAAGTTCTAAAACGTAGGAATCTAAATTGTGGAGCCCGGGGCCTAAAAAGTAACCTGAAGAAGCCCAAGCTCCTTCATATTACGTTTCCATTGGCCAATCACCTACCATCAAATACCTTGTCTCTTTCTTTCTACCTGAATTTCTTTCTTCCATCTAGTAACTACTAACAATTAAAAATATATATAACTGGAAACCTATGCTTAATAGTAAGCCTTTATTATATGGTAGTCCAAGACTAAAGAAATTGTAATCATTATGACCAAGAAAGGTATAAGTAATAGTGGTGAAGTCTTTGAGGCATCTTGGTGAAAAAAGGAGGAGGAGGATTTTAACAAAGAACTCATTAAACCAACTCGTATCATATGCATCAACTTTAAGGAAAACAATTAAACATCTGGAATTATTCCTCATATGAAACTTTGAACAAGCACATATCTCAAGTCTTACGTAAAATAAATTGGCTATTAAACTTTGATGATTAATCTGTGGTACGAGTTAAATTTAAAGATCCGCATTGAAATAAAACATTTAAGGTTGCTGTAACTTTTCCCCCATTATCCCGTTAAATGTATGAGTTTTATCGGTGTTTGGTTCAAAAACCTCGTCTTGGAATCGAATTTAACAATCTTTGCTCGAACCCTCCGATGTCGAATTTTACATTCGACATTCGTTATACGTCTTTGGCGATCGTAAATGTCCCAAATGAATTCGCTACATCCAAATACTCCAGGACAACGACGTTATTAACCGCCCGATTGTGATTCGAGCTTGTATCCATAACTATTGGGCCCACCTGTCTGATCCCGTATTTGGTCGTGCAATACTTTTATGTGTTGTGTGTATTGATTGTATAGACGCAAAAGGGTCGTAAGCGGTGTTCGAGCTTTTTTCTGTTTGGTTTGCTTTTTACGCAGCTTGTTTTTTGATTTTTTGTCCCACGATTTTGTGAAATGATTCTTTGTTTGTACTTCGCAATAATTGGAATGGTCAATGTAGATGTTTTTTTTTAATTTTTGATTTATCTCAGCACAACCTTGGAAATTGGTAGTATTTCTGCCCTTTGGGTGAAAATGTCCGAGGTGCTATTCTATTCTTGGAGACGAAAATTCTGATCCGATACAATACAAGAAAACAAATGAATTTAGTTTGAACATGAACGGCTTACAATCACAATACACAATAGTACAATCACATAGTACTCAGTAAACTGTCACAGATATCTCTGAAATATTACATTAAACAATATTTAATTTAATATTAATCGTCTTCTTTGATGTCGAAATACGTAAAATTGTAGCATTGAAATCATTTATCGTTTGTACTTCACTTGCTGACGATGACATATTTCGGTTCGAAATCATTTATTCATAAGGTACGAATGATACACTTATGCAAGTATTTTTTTTGTATTTACCACCGTTTCGGAAAATTGCTTTATCATGGATGAAAAGAAACGGCGAAAGAAACTCATCAGCACATCTTATAATCAGAAAACATAGGTTATACAGTAATATTTCCTAAACTGTGCGAAACTAGGTACAGAATTAATTATTCGATGCGTTAATTATTAGGCTGTCACGGTGTACCCCTTACTCCGTGCATTTTTCTGTTACGACCCCTCATAACCCTTTATTCGATTTAAAATCGAAGACGGTATTTGCATTTTAATAGAAACTTAAATCCAATTGATTGCTTTTAACGGGACTTGTATGTGATGGCTGCCTACTGCTTCGTTGATAATAAATTTTGTAATAAATACTAGTCGTTTTTATTTGAATTTTACTGCGGCAGTTTAATTGAAATAAGCTTATTATAAATCATTGAATAATAGGAACATTACAAGGGTTATTACTATTCGTTTCTTACTTTAATTCATTAAATGGTTATTTGTTTGTCGTTTTATGTGCTTATGCTGTATTTTATAAAACGACCTTTTGAATACCGAATGCGAGCTACGCTAAAATGAGATGAAGGTTGAATAAGCTTTTAGGAAAATTTAAGGATTGTTATTTGCACAGCTTAAGTGTGTTAGAATTATACGATATAAAAAAAATCGACTTGCGTTAAGAACTGGAAGGGTAAATGTGCGGTTCTAGGATAGATGGAATTAAAATTTCAACTTAATGTTTTATCATACAAAAAAAATTAATTTAATCGAAACTTATTGGATTTGGTTAAGTAATAACTCAACATTGTTCAGCCTAATATTGTACCAGCAGATACAAAATTAATTTTCGTTGAAGGTCGGGAGTTTGTAACCTTGTCGGGAGTACATCAACACTTGGGAGAAATCAATTAAACATTTAGCTAAGCCGATATTGGACCTAAGTGTTTATAACTGGCTTAAGTCTATATCTATAGTTCGGTTACCACAATCAATCCTCCATGTTAATTTCTGCTTGGATCTATATAGTTTGGTTAAGACCGTATTCTTGCTATTGGAGTATTTACTACGATACGATAGAACTTCGTTAATTACCTCAAATATTATTAACTATTAGTTTATCCGTTTATTGGTATATCCTATTAATCACATATTAATCAGTTTATGAGGATATTACGTGTAATATTCGCAGTAATTAAAACTATTCTATGTATATTATACCATACTGCATGACGCTTTTCTAGTATAGGTTATTGATGGGTAACGGTCCTCTCTTTCAGTAGGTGGGGAGTGTCAAGTCTGCTAATTCCCACATTCATCAAAAGAGACTGGAACCTAGAATTGGGACGGGTTATGATGAAACATCTATCATCATTATATGAGAAACTCATGGTGACAGGCAATAATGAGGACAGGAGACCTAGAGGCCGCAGCCCTATAAGATGGTCTAACCAAGTATCTAAACATCTAGAGATACCCATTAGCACGGCAATCCACCAAGCCGCTGATCGCCAAAGATGGAGACAGGCGATCAAAAAAGTCCTAGCATCGGAATCACGATCCTCAGCAGTGAAGCACGACTGAAGAGAGAGAGATGATGAAACAATGTTCAGTAGTGTAGACATAGACGGGTATAAGAATGATTGTGAACATAACGCCCGGCAACGAACTTTGTCGACACGTCCGATAATAGCGTTCGGGTCCGACCTATTTGGCGCGGTGGGCGCTGTGTCTAGACTCACACTTGTTATAGGACAGTCTAGCGCCGGCTTTCTTGTTTTGTGGGACACAATTAGAGTGGGGATGTTGACACCATGGAACTTTAAGTGTAAAGAGTAGAATAAAAGTCAATCCTTTTTAAAGTGAAAAGTTCATAGCGGTTAGCTTTTTGGGGAAGGAAAAGTTATTGGACTCGCGTCATCGTCACCTAATATTTCACAAGAAGGAATATACTAGCTGACCCAGCAAACGTTGTTTTACCATATAATTTGCTATTAAAAATTGGAGGTTGGTGGTAGAAAAGTGAAAATATGTACGGATTTTGCCGGCGTTGCATTGTTGACTCCTCTGGTACTGGTCATACACTTCTGTTTCTGTGTTCACTATATAATTAAAAATAAGTCTGCGTATTTACGGCCCAAGCTCCTCAGCTCCTCACAGATTATACCAATACTCATCAGGATATTAATGAGTCGAAGTAATTCTTGTTACTATTTACAAACCCTAACACTCTAAACTAGTGTCCAGTTTGCTATATAATTAAAAATAAAGTGGACTGTCGACTTGTTAATTTCGCCCGGATCAGAAATTTATTCCTCGAAGCCATATTAGGTAGCCACCTACATACCGCCTCGGTGGTACTGCGTGGCCACATGTCAAACTGGAAGCGTGAGAAGCGAGGCTGTTTTTTTTTCTTCCATAATTTGACGAGAGGACAACGGCGCCCGGGAATGTCATCCGTCTCACTAGCCCCGGTTGTCAATTTGCGGCCCGCTAAGATCGCCGTTAGTTGGTGGTACAGGTTGACCTATAGCAATTTGTATTGACCCTGGTTGTGTGAGTGAGAAGTCCGGGGTTCGCTTTCTGAATGGGGCTTTCATTTATGAGACACAAAATCTCTGTTATCAAGTACGTGTGTATGTATGTAAGGTCTCATTAACGTGCCGGTTTATTTTTATTATTACTCTTGATTCCCTATTAAGGTCGCTTAAAGTCGCAATTTGACAAAATTGTATGGTCTACAAATAGAGCTGTCTCTCTGTTTTATCTCTTTCTCTTCTTTTTAGTATACTTCGCATTATCGTACTTTTCTCCCACCCTTCTTCACTCTAGCTTAATTGTGATCAAATTTTCTTTTGTTATTTTATCGCCGTAAACTGTTGCAGGCTTTTTCTCGCCATCAAATTCCTGGCAAATGTCTATTGCGTGTTTATTGAAATGTACATAAATACGCATAAGTTGTAAGCCTACCCTTGTGACAAGACAGTTAAATTTTTTTTTTTTTTTTTGGATTTCGTTTTTTACTGTTTTATTTTATTTTTTATTTATTTATTCCGGTAAACATAGCCTACAATCGCCATATACCCATCCGAATAAGAACAGGATGCGTAGAACGAGGTGATTTGCTCCTTAGCCACTTTCGTAATGGGAGAAAAAATTCTATATTATAGGAGGCCTACGAAATTAATCCATTGGGGACATCTGCTGCAGGCTATAACCTGTTTTATAAGGCATTACGGGCCCTACTACAGGGCCTGTTGAAATAGCCTAAGGGGTTTGTTTATAATTGAATTACAATAGATTCTAGGTGACATTATAATTATTTTAGAAGTCAATGAATGTCAAATGCCATCATTCCCAACTAATGCTAGGCTCAAGTTTCGTCTCTTAAGTTAAATACAGTTTAGTGTACTGATCAAATTTGGATAAGGTTAACAGGCCACTTTGATCCTGGAAAACTTTCAATTAAGCAAGAGTTTTCTTTATCGAAGCAAATGACAATCTATAAAGGAAAACTTCGTTATGAAATCTGCACAACTGCGAATTTATCATAGTGTTTGCCAGGTGCATGAAGTCTACCAATCCGCACTTGCTCAGCCTTAATCCCGCTCAAAGTGAGCCGAGCCCAGCGGTCTGATAATTATTGATAATGATGACGATGCTTCTATTATTATATTGTATGAGCAAGTCTACCACACCCCAGCATTCACGCCGCCGGCCACGGCTAATTCAACAATGAGACTCAATGACAAGGTGCCCGATTCACCGACGATATTAAGTTGGTTAAACATATTTATCGAGCGAGGCGCTAGTGCCTGTCAATGTCATATAAATATAATATTGACTTTTTTTAATACAACGCAAATAGACCATAATGCATGGTGACCAATTTTCTATTACGTACAGGGATAATTGTATATTTTCTCTGATATACATTCTCATATTCATTATTTATATAAGCATAGTTAATCAAGAATGAATCTAGAAATTCATTATTATTTGCTTTTTGGTGAACGAAAACATCGTGAGGAAGCATGCATACCGGTTCTCCACAATATTCTCGAAGGTCTGTGATGTCTGCCAAGACGCTCTTGGTCAGCGTGATGGACTAAGGCCTTAAGCCCTCTCAGGGTAAGAGGAGACCCGTGCCCAGCAGTGGGACCATTATGGGTTGTTATGATGATATAAGCATCAAGGACCACAATAGTAAGCGAGTTTTACGTCTTACACTTAAATTCATTACTTTATACCAATAACGGGAATTATACTTTAATGGATTGGTCTGCAAAAAGCGACAAAACGGGATGATCTCTGCCAGTACATAACTCATTGTTCACTTAATTACGCTACTAGTTTTTAGGGCTCCGGAGTCGGATAAAAACCTAAACATTGTTTAAAATAAAATGATGTTCAAAAGTTTTCGTAATACTTGAATGACTGTAATCCGGAATAAATATACTGTGCACAGAATAAAAAAGTATTATTTTTAAAACATTCAATAAATAAAGTTAACCAGAATTTAAAATTCGTGCAAATTCCCGCTTATTGTTAAGGTCCTCAGACCGCAGATCACCTTCCATTTTAATGTTAATAGCTGACGAAGGAAGACATGTTAAGTTAAATGTTAAAATTGTCACGTGATGTTAAATAATCAGCCGACCATAGACCACACCGAAGTCATCGCACAGTGCGTCGTGGGCCCAGAGGGTTCCCTCATGAGTTGTTTATTACTGACTCTCAGACACTGTAACCTAATCATGATCAAATATTTCTGTTTAGAGTCACAGGTAAGCCATGTATGGATACCAAGTGTTAATAAATAATTTTACACCATAAAATATTCATAAAATATTTGGTATCAATTGATGGAAATCTATTGTATATAAAATTCTCGTGTCACAGTGTTAGTTGCCAAACTCCTCTGAATCGGCTTGACCGGTTCTTATGAAATTTCATACGTATATTCGGTAGGTCTGAGGATTAATTGTAAGCTATTTTTCAGACCTGTATGTGATACGGGTGGCCGAACTCAAATATATTTTTTTGATTTATTTGGACTACATTTTTTTTATATCTATTTTATGATGTCGCACCAAAAATTATATTCAACCCCCAATTTTCACATTTCTATCACTAACCCCTATTTTTTTACACTAACTTTTATATGGCAAAACAACGATTGCGGGGTCAGCTAGTTAGTATATAAAAAATAAACGAAGAGTATAAGTGTGTATTATGTACCAATTAGGGCGGCGTAGTCATAATTAATCAAACCTTCGATAATAAACTAAAGAATAAAAATAAAAAACAATTGAAGGTATTATCGCTCAGAACGTTGTTTACGAGAATAAGTAAGTGATGATTGATTAAGAATGAACGATAAAATAACTACGGAACTCAATATCCTTCGTGATATCACACTTCGCACACTTTATAAATAGCAACGAGCTTCTTTATGAATGACACCTTTTGACTTTGTGATTTATTGGAAGTATTGGGGAATGATTCAAAAGTAATAAGGCCATAAATCATTTGATAAATAATTTATTATTTTTGAGTACGCAAGCGGTATTTTACCGCACACGAAGAGCCAAACAACGGGTGGTGACTGTCTCGTTGTATACAAGATTTATGTTTATTTACAGTATTTATATAGGTTTTTAGGGTTCTGTAAATCCTATGAATAAACTCATATATCGTCTTACTGTCATGTACGATTACTGAATGAGGTTAATAAAAAAAATGAAATTTAGTACACGTTTCATTTTGATTGCGAGGGTTAGCTGTAATGGGTAAATATGGAAATTAAAAAAAACGTTTGTGAAGTGTGTCATCGTGATGTGTTAACCTAAAAAGCTCTTTATTAGGGTCACAGACGTGTATTTTTTTATTATCATTATAATCCGTAATTGTCCTACTTCTGGACTCGGGTCTCCTCGTATTAAAGGGGTTTAAGGACATAATCCACGATGCTGGAAAAATGCGAATTGGGAGTCTTCATACGCCTTCGAGAATATTGGAATGTTGGTAGTAGAAGCAAAAAAATTACTTACATAAGTGTATCAATACCAACATGATTAAATGAATTTGAATTATGGAGAACTCCCTGCTATGCAGGTTTTCTCAGCATGTCTGCCTTCACCGATGCAAGTGATAATTAAGTCTAATAAGCTTATAAGTTAAAAATAAATATTCTGAGAGGATTCTCCTGTTGTGACTTTTAATCAACTAAACTATTACAGGTTTTCTATAGTTAAAAAGATATTCAAAGGCAAATAAATATCTGAAACTGAGATTAAAACTTGTTTAAATAAATATAAATATGATGTAATAAATACGCTTTATAAGTTTTATTTAGTGAAGAGATCAGTAGGTCGTATACATTTTTAATTGGATCTAATAATTTCAATAGCTCTATTTTTATTCATTTACCCCATACTGCGGGTTTACAATGGGCGAACTTAATACCTATTCAGATTCGCAAACAACCCTTTGGCATTACTGAGAATGTGCGATAGGCATTACAGAACGGAAAATATTAAAGTAAACAATTTTATGGTCGAAGATAAAAATATTAACATCAACATTTCTATTTATAAAACAAGTATTACTTATATTGCTTCTATTTCTATTTTTGCATCGTTTAGGGTAATGTCGCAGACAACTCTTCACCGGTTTTAATGCACGCACATACGATTTGCATTCGGCCACGATGTTATCTCATTCGAGTAATGATGTAGGCTGAGACGGTTCCTTTACTTGATCTCGCTTATCTTTGGATTAATCCGCGTGTCTTGGTATTAAGTTCGTTATACAGTAGGTTTTGTCGGGCTTGACAAGATGCTTAATAGTAATATTTTCATATGTTTGGATTGAAATTGGAAATTCAACCTTTAGCCCAATAAGCTGTTACGATTTCTGTATAACAATGGGTGAGGCCATGGTGCTTAGACCTATAGAGAAAATATACTGGAGTGGACAAGCCACCCGTAAATGAGTCCGTTTAAAAAACAGACAACAAACTGAGCGCACCGTCTGTCCCTTTCTTTGCCTGTATTAGATGATGAAAGTGAGGAAGATGAAAGACTAGTACAGGTTTTTCATCTTCCCTCTTTTTCTTTTAGACGGACACACGCACAGGTAGGTCTATGGTTTGCCTTCGGTAGCATAATAACTCTATAGCTAGACCACGCTCTCGCCTGTTAGATTCTCATTACCTTGGCAGGACGAACCTTCCAATGGTAGTAGAATAAAAGTGGTTACCATCGAATTTAATACAATGATGCGGCCCGTCTGCTAATTTGTCAGCTGTTTACATGAAAATACTGTAGCTCTATCTATTCAAATCCAAATTAAAAATATTTTTTACATATAGGTTATCAGTTATCACTGATAGACTTATGCATGTTCATTTTTACTCTCTATTATATTTTCTATTATCTATTGTAAACATAAGCCGATATAACGTTACGTCATTACCGACCAACAAGTGTCAAGCTGTCAAATTTCCCGGCAACGACAATCACGCCATGACAGCGACGTGTGGAACTGGGTCGACATATCGTTATAAATACCCAATCTCGACCGTCTCGAGGAATACTTTTTTAACCCGTATTTTAGTAGTTTCATGGTCAACCTAATCTATTCACTGTATTAAATGTACGTAGATATCTAGGTAGTTTGATATCTAGACATTTTATCGACGCCAGCTGCTAACGAAAGTTGATGTAAATTTGTACCTCGTGGTGTGTATAAAATTCTCATGTCTGACATTTTTTCTTTGCAGGTAAGTTCAGTGCGCCCGATCGAATGGACGAGGTTCAAACAAGTTATGTACAGTCAGCATCGAAAGTAGGTGATTAATATTAAGTAATTACTATGAGTTAATCAAATAAATCACGTTATATAACGAAGTTGCAAATAAAGTACGAACGTTGTATTCATAACAGGTTTATTTTCCAAGTTTTAATAATTTATTAAGCTTCGTTTAAATATTTGGTATAGTAATTGAACATATTAATTACACAATACCATATACTTTATGATATGATGATACCTACTTTTCGAACATACTTATTTTACCGTAGAAATGTATATAGGTACGCGTAATCTGTTAATTGGGTAACATGGTTCATAAAGCCTAGCATCATAACTCGTTGACATAGAACGCTTTTTCCTGGTACCATGAACCCCTAGGGCAAGGCTAATTACTACATTTGTCGTTGGTTTGTGGATCACGGCGAACTACATCTCATTATTCAGAGTAATTTAAACTTCTTAGGTACTAAATGTTCCACTTTTAACACACATAAATAATCGTTCGCTACGATATGTTACGTCCTCGGAAACTACTAATAAATGAATTGCTCCCTGTAACTATTATGTTAGGAAAAATTACAAACAGTCGGTTACCCACACAAAGCGTTTGTCTTTGAAAAGCTTTACTTTTCAATACTGTTTCCAATGACTTGTGTTTAAAATTTGTTATAGATATTGGGGTACAGTATTCACGTGCTATTATTTTCCCTGGAAACCATAATAAGTGCTTAGATTTAATATAGTCCATTTAATTTCGGAATAGCAACATATCAAAATAAAAAATTGTAGCAAAAGAATTTACGAGTATCTTATACTCCGTAATATTGCCTTTATTTTTTATGAAGTTGCGCATCAGTAAGACAACTTGACAGGCCGAGATGACACGTCTCAAAGAAACAGGGAAATAATATATGCTGCCATAATTCATAGTTTATTCGAAGATTTCGCTGCCGACTGTACTTGGGGAATAGAAAAATTCACAGCTAATTTCATATTTGTATCAAGCGCTTAAAAGTGGTTTGCTGGGCTATCAAAACTTTTTTTTATTCACTCGGATTCGATCTATTTAAGGACCACATCTGCTACTGTGTACTGTAGCTAGGGTTACCAAACTAGATTTCCTATAGTATACAGTAACCGGTAACCGTATTTAAAATGGTGGAACCCCTTTTTTAATTAGAGACAAGCATTTTTTTATTTTTTTTAACACCCTCTTGTTAGTTTCACTCGTGACTATGTAAGGGAATCTTACAAATTTTTAACCTATTTCAAACGATCCAATTTGCTTGAAAATTTTAACACGTATCCAGACCCTTTGACCATACAATATGTGTGTTGTTTAGTTTTTTACTTAACTATTTATATTTTACTAGTAAATCGACCTCGCTTCGCTTCGGGACTCGAAGGAATCTCGGAATAAAAAAAAGCCTATGTCCTTTCCCAAGTTCCGTTCTATCTTCATACCGAATTTCATCAACATCGGTTCAGTGGTTTAGGCGTGAAAGCGTAGCAGACAGACAGAGTTACTTTCGTATTTATAATATTAGTGGGGATTTTCTATCTGTTTAGAGATGCGCGGAGTAGTCAAAAGAAGTACACAAGTCTTTAAAGCTTTGTGACGTAATGAGAGAGCAAAAATAGCAAAAGAAACACCTGAATGCAACTTTAAAAACAGTTTAAATGACAACGTCATACAATATGTATTCGTTACAAAATAAGACAATATGTTGAAGTTTATTGGACTACCGTTTCATATTTTTCCAATAAGCAAATTGGATTTAATAAAGTGATACGAACGGATGAATCCTAGTGACAGCGCGACGAGGGTGAAAAGGTTATTGTCTGCTTCGCTTTGGTAAAGTACAAACGAGACATCCTGCAATATGGGGACATTGGGACAGAACGGTTGTTTCAAGAACCAATGTTTTAAATGTGTATGAGATCTTCATATTAAGCACGCAATCAATGGAAATTATAATACCGCTGTCCACTCCGCTCTGTTTAGAAATTCCCTTTGTATGGTTGATTTAGATTAATTTTAATTTTAATTAGGAGTTTCTTCCGCCGTTATTTCTCTTCAATGACAAAATCCTCGTCAGTGCGGTAGTAGTAGTATTTGGCGTGCATAAATGTTGTGACAAAATACGCAAATCATTATTTTTTTATTATTTTGAATTTGTTTAAATTAATCGCTGCTATCTTAGCTGACAAAATGTTGTAAAACTCCCTTGGAGACTATCATGAGGCATAGTTTTAATCATTATTGAAGATTTATTGAACCTTATCAAAATATAGACTACAAAGTCGGGCTTATTGCTAGAATTATTAAGTTCTTTAATTTAATTTTTTTGATGAAATAATCTTTATTACATATCATGAAAAACTAAAAATAAAATTTTAATAAATACTAAATAAACAAACTTTTACAAAAATATTATGTCATTAAAACATTTGGAATTTGACATTGTGCAAAGGCAGCATTGCCGCGCTGAATGCCAAAGATAATTCTTTAAGCAAATACAGAAATACAAATTTTTATAGTAAAAAAAAGTGCTTTAATTATAAAAAAATACATATTATATTACACTATTTATTATACTTACTATTAATGAAACTTTTGAAATTAAGTATTATAATTAGGCATAAATTTTGCCCTTTTGTTCGCTCATTTATGAGGTGTCAATAAATAAATAAATATATTTATGCTACACATCACTATTACATAATACAAATTCACTCAACATTAAATTTTCGTGGAACTGCACACAAAGAGATCTGGGTAGGTACGTTGGGTGGCTGGTGGGTGGTGTATGCCTAGATATTCCTAGGAATACAATTACAGTGCACCCCCGATATCGCCCTGGCAACGGCCGGGCTGCAGCGAGCTCCGAGCTTAAGCTGACGTAGGGTTGTCACTAACTGTAACCTTACAACACTGGATTTTTGATCTCATTTATAATTTGATAAAATCACTGATTATCCTGGGCTCGCGATTAATCCGTCGAGGTAGAGTCATTTGTAACGAGGTTTAATTAAATAAATAATTAAACAAATATGTGTGGACAATGTAAAATAGAGATATAAAAATATTTTTGTGCTGCATTGACTTAGATTTCGTGGCAAAATTTTAAGATTACTTCCCTTGAATTTCAAATGAAATCTGTGTAGATATTTGTTTAAACACCATTAAAATAACAATTGATTATTATTTTTCTTTTTAGTAAGTAATAAGCGTAAATTTTAACGATTATAAATTTATACATTATTAAATCAATAGCCGAAAGTAGTCTCGTTTCCTTATAAACAATCTTACTTAAGGAGACCCCGGCGGGCGGGAGGATGCCCGAGTTCGATGTAAACTTCCCGTACGAAGGCTGGCAGAAAGTTGAAGGCACAATACGCGGCTTAACGTACAGCCACGTGTTGAAGAAATAATGATGGAGTTGTAGGGGTTTTATTGATTCCGACTGTTGGTTTAAAAGCAAATCCCACCAGCACAATAAAGGGAAGATGTGAAATTGTCTTTACTAGTGAAAAAATGTGTCACTTACGCATTTTGTTCGTCGGCCACTTTAATTAGAAATATATTGTTATTTGTTAATACTTAATTAATCTTTTTTGTCGCATTTTTATTGTTTTATGTAAATACACGTCACTGTATGAGTCGACCCTTTCATTAAAATATGATGCGAATGAATTATTACAACCTTTGAATATTGTAAGCGAAGGCAATAAATTATTGGCCGCAACCCGGGTCTGAATCAGTGCATATTCAGTGCATGAGTATTGATTTATTTACCTGTAGCTCGACTATGAAGAGCTCTCGCCCGGGCCGCTGTTCGGCCGGGCCGCCAGTCTGTTAGCTAGCTAAACTTCAATAAGTACCTACTACATGGAAAATGTGGACCGGGTGGTAGATGAAATTAAAAGTAATAGAGTTTGAGCGAAGGTAAAAAAATAATGACGGTGTGACGTAGTACTAATCTGTGCTAATATTATAAATGCGAAAGTAACTCTGTCTGTCTGTGACGTGATCACTGTCAAACCACTGAACCAATTGTGATGAAATTTCGTATGGAGGTATTTGAAGGTCTTGGGATGAAAATATGTTCGTTTTTCCCTTTTTTTTGTTGGTTTTTCTAGGAATTTCATGGTTTTACGAGATACATAAAAATAATGTTCTACTAAAATATTGTCATGGTTATTGCTAATTTAGACTGAATTTTCTGATCATATCGATCTTTACTTTCATAATATTTAATGGAAAGTTAAAATTTCTCGTAGTTGACTCGCATTTATTATTTATCAATGAATTCTTTATGAAGTAACAAAATCAATCTATTCAAGCGTATATTTCCAGTAGGTTCGGATTTATTTGATTGAAATGGAGTTTTGTATGCAGGAACAGTAGAATTCTTTTTTTCGTTCATCGTTTGAATGGTTTTCACGTTATCGTTATTTCCGATAACTGTTCCAATGCTGGCTTGTCTTTCAATGACATATATATTTAGGCACCAGCAACTATTTTACATCTTAGTCAGGGCTTTTCAATATTTTCTTTGTGTTTTTATTTAAGTGAAAACTTCTATAGGCGCATTAGACTACTTTGATACAAGAAAATCTTAAAGTACGCGTTATTTACATGCAAATTACCTATTGTGATTGATGGCAAAATAATGATTATTTCTTTCTTTCTTTCTAATATTCATACATCATATCTTTCAGCGCCATCTAACTAGTGTGTATGTTGTAAAATTTTGTAAGTTCGAGTCAGCGATTTCAATTTTTTTCAAATTATAGTTTTAAAGTTTTAAATCTGTTTGCATTCCTGCTGGCTGTCTCTGTTTTAAGTTATTTATAATAGCATAGGTAAAATAAGAGCAGTGATAGCCTAGCGGTTGAACTTCGGTTTCCCGAACGCGAGGTCGTGCATTCGATCCCGGCGCACACCAATATTTTTTTTAATTATGTGCGTATTCAAAATTAATTATCAATTGCTTATCGGTGAAGGAAAACATCGTGAGGATACCTGCACACTTGAGAGTTCATAATGTTCTCGAAGGTGTGTGAAGTCTGCCAACCCGCAC
>DWPQ01000375.1:0-17358 GCA_018251795.1 Perichares adela
GAGATCTTTCATTCTAAAAGTGCACGCCCTTCCACCAAATTAAGTTATTTCAATGTATAGAAGACAATAATTCCTATGATATTTAAGTTGTGTGAGCGCAGCAATTCTCGACTAATTAACGCACTTATAGGCCAACTAATTGCTCGACTGGTCTAAATCGGTATATGTGAGGGTAAAGACATTGGAGGGGCGTGCACTTTTACGATGAAAGATCACTACCACAGTTTTGGAACACATACACTCATACACCTTATATATAAAGGATACTAATACCAATTATGAGCCCATATACATTAGGCCAGCCGCTGGCCGCCAACGTGAAGGATAAACGATCCGATGCTGTATATAACACTTGATTGTACCATACACTAGCTCAACACAAGTAGCGTCGAAGTCAATACATTTACGTTACATTTGATATTAAAACACACACAGCTCCATATCACCCACTCAGTGTAATGAATACCTCCCGTTATTGTCAAGATTATACTAAAACCACACCCAAATATCGACGATGAAAGCTATCAACAGAGTCGCGTGACGTCTCGCCATATGCCTACGTCACACTATTTATTTATTTTTAATAAAATCAACAGGTTTAAATACAAATGTTCACATCTTATATCTATAATACAACGTATTAGGCCATAAGTCATAAGTCTAACAATTGACACTGAAGATGACTCAGAATTGTATTTAAGAATTTTAAGAAGACATAATAAACGGAGTAGTCACTGGACGACTTTCGTACACACCTACAACAAATTTCGTAACATACCACTGAATATGGCAAATAATAAATTGAATTAAACAGAATAATTATATTTTATGCCGTTAACCAGACAGACAAGCAGACGGATCAATGTCGCCTAAGGACTTTTGTAACACCAGGGGGCTACCAACGCGTTGCCTGCCGCAAAGGAAGTGGTGAGCCCGCCTCTTGATGGATCCCATGTCATAGCACTGAGGGAATACCGATGGTAAACGTTCGTTCCAAAGTTTACAATACATATGCGTAGGAAGTGCCATAAAACCAGTACGTCTTAGTTTTATAAAATACTAGCTATGTCCGCGGCTCTGCTTGCGTAGAAATCGGAGTGTCGAAGCTTTCCCGCGTAAATTCATCCAGCGGGAATTCTACGACAAAATATAGCCTAATTTACTCCTTATTACATCATCTCTCTTCCAGTGAAAAACTCGTCAAAATCGATTCAGTCCTTCCGAGAGATTAGCCGGAACAAACAGACGGACAGACAAGAATATATAAAAAAAAAAAAATAGTATATGTAACGTGTATGCCATATGCATTTGGTAAAAACGGTTATTTAAATGTTACAAACTGACACGTCAATTTTATTTATTGGCATAGATAATAAAATGTTAAGTGTATTGTATTTTATAAAACTAGACGCGAAATATTTCCCCAATAACAACATTGTTGTTTGTTACACAATATCGAGAAACATTATCAATTACCGTCAACAAACACAATAAGGTGACGGCACGCATCAACAGCTCTGTGCGGTCTGTTCACTGCGTACATTCCGAGCACCACCACAACGTTAGGGAGCGGACCCACTGTGCGGGAACGGCTGTCCGGTAACCGTCGTGTAAACTAATTACACTACTAATATTATAAAGAGGAAAGATTTTATTGTTTGTGTGTATTTTTCTTTATTTTTATTGAACAGGCTCCGAAACTACTGAACCGATTTTAAAAATCCTTCCATCACCAACCCTTATTATTTAATACCAGAATGTTAACTACAAATCTTTTATATGGTAAACCGACGTTTGCGGGCTAGCTCGTGGTCTCTAGTTATGTATAGCTAGCTAACTTCCCTATAAGTGTAAAAAAAGTAGCCTATGTTCATCACGGAGAACATCGCCTCCTAATGATAAAATAATTTTTCAAATCGGTCCAGTAGTTTCGGAGCATATTCAATACAAATAAGCAAACAAATAATAAAATCTTTCCTCTTTATAACATTAGTGTAGGTATTAAGTATATGACATCCGGATCTACAAAACAGCAGTCCGGATCGGTCCAGCAGAGTGTGACCGAGCCCCTACAGTTTGTAAAGTTAATTAAGCGGAACGGAGCGCAAATGAGACCGGTAGCACTTACTGCGGTGTCGCTGTCGGGGGAACAGGAAATTGACGTCCAACTATACTTAGTTGGTATGTCAATCAATTCGTTATAAATAGAAATTTGATAACTTAAAAGTAACTCGTAATGTTAAATGTTATAGACAGAAAGGCACATAAATAAATGATAAATTACTCATTGTATATAAAGAATGCAACATACATTTTTTAAGATTTAAAATATGTGATGAGGGGTTTCTTTCGCCGTTTCTTCTCAACGATAAAACATGTTTTCGAAACGGTAAATGTGCGAAACTGCAGTAGACTGGCCAGAGCCCATAGACAAAAATCTTAGATATTAGCGTCACCGCGGAAAGGTGTTCCGCTGTAACGTCATGCACCTCTCCACAATTAATGTCATTACCGTATATTTATATAAGTCGTGTAGCAAGAACGCTGACTGCTAAGATTTTCGTTTAGGTTTTCAGACATCCAGACATTAGAGCGCATTAGACTGAATAAATCAATTTGACAAGCTTGATAAACTGCAAGTAGGAAAATTTACTACCTGGCAGTTTCTTGCCGCTTCTTTTTCTAAAGCAGTGGTCGGCAAACTTATTTGGAAAAAAGCCAAATATTAACATTACACCAATAAAAAAAAATTGCGAGCCAAATCTGCGTGTTTGGAGTAAACTTTATTTATACTGAATAAGTAGTACACGTCTTCCGTCGATATTTGTTACAAAGCCGCACTTAAGGAGCCAAAGAGCCACATGCAGCTCCGGCGTCACACTTTGTCGACCAATGTTCTAGGGTCATGGTCGGGATTTGCAGTAGGGATGGCGCAAATTGATCTTCGAAACGAAATTGTGACATCCAACTTCGAATAAAATTCAATTCCAAGGAGCACGATAAGTGTAACATTATCCAGGGGGCGCTAGTAGTGCTACAACTGACCTGAGTCTGGCTTGTCGATCTTGCCGAGCGGCGGCGGCCGTCGGTCAAGCGCGGCGGGCTGCTTGGGGCTGTTCCGTTTGCTGCTGGCACGGGACACCACCAGCGATTGGGGGATCTACACACACAACGACAAACACACATAAATCACTAGAGATCTTTCATTCTAAAAGTGCACGCCCCTCCAGCAAATTACGTTATTTCAATGTGTAAAAGACAATAATTTCTGTACTATTTAACTTATGTGCGTACAGCAATATTAAAGTAAACTCGATTCATTAACGCACTAGAAGGGCAACTAGTTGCTAGACTGGTCTAAATTAGTATATGTGAGCGTAAAGATAATGGAGGGGCGTGCACTTTATTTACGTATATAACAAGTGATATAAACACATAAATAATTAAATAAATGTCACTTGCTCTTATCTAATGTGGGTTTTATAATAATTTAAATATTTTGATTATTAAACAACTATTTGACCCGGCAGACTTTGTCCTGCTCAGAAAAGCAGCGGCCTTTGTTTTTATGTATCTACATACGAAATTTCATAACGATAGGTTCATCTGTTTGGCCGTGATCACGTCACAGACAGACAGTTATATACGTTAGTTATGTTAGTTTATGATATGAAATCGTAGTGGAATGTTTTATCGTTTATCGTGAGTAGATGGCGGCACTAGTATGACTCCGTTTACCAGCGTACTCACGAGCTTGTCGGAGCGGTCGCCGGACGGCAGCCGCGCGATGGTGACGTCGGCGGAGTCCTCGGGCGGCGGCGGCTGCTGCAACCAGTTGTACTCGCGCTTCTCCACCGGCACGCCGCGCCGCTCGTAGTCCTGCGCCTGCGTTCTGGGCGTAACGCACGCATACGCATTAACATTATATTGTATAACTAGATGACCCGATTTTTCGAAGAGGTTTCCCCTCCTCGTTAATTTAAGTTCTTCTCTGGCGGAGCATTCCACGTTCGCCTCTCTGTCCGCGTGAAGCTGTAAAGGCCGCTAGGGCCAACAGCAGAATATCCATCAGAAACAAACAAACACTAGATGACCTGACAAACCTTGTTTTGACATATGAAAAATGGTTTTTTTTTTCATAAGTAAACTATTTAACTTATGAACCGAATGACACGAAATAAATAATAAATGTTAAGAAGCTCCATGTTTGATTGCAATCCAACCTCATCTACACGCGGTGTACCCATCTCAGCAATTGAAGACATTTTGTCGCTAGGTCTCAGTTTAATTCCGAAGATACTTATTCAAGTTAGTAGGGTTTTATTCCAACATTGTTATCGATTTTTCGAAACGATACTACCATTATTTATGTAGTCGTAAAGTACCGACACACAATGCAAAATAAATGTCACGCATAAAATTTCGATACAAATACGAAATAACAAACTCACCTTAAACTTTCATAACAGTCTAAACATACTACGGCGTAATCGCCATTTTCTAATAATAACGAATTTTCAGTCCGCCTTTGTACTAAGAATGGGAATTCCTGGAACAAATTACATTTATTGTATTTCTACTGTATTACATAGTTATGTATACGAAACATATGAAATGTAGGATATATATTTCGATTTCGATATAATGATGATATAATGAAGATGACTCAGTAAAGGGCAGACAGTGTGCTGCGTGTGAGAAACAACACCTTAGCCAGACTAAAATGTGGCCATTGGAAACAATTAAGCAAATGAAGCTATCTATCTGTCTCACTTTTTTTGCACGTATTATACGAAAACAGTCTCTCTGCTCTCCCCTGTTATTATTCGATAACAACTCGCGGTCCCATGGCCACCTAAGGCTTGCTTCCTCCATGTACAAGTGTGTGTGTACAATACCTTGATGGGCAGCGCCCGGACCCGCTTGCGGTACGTCTTGATGCCGCACAAGTGACAGTGGTAGTCGTGCGTGTTGTAGACGCGCCGCTCCGCCGGGTACCCGCCTATCGCCTCGTACCTACGTGTACAAATCAAACAACACTTTAATGTTTATACACATACATACACACCCACACTTCAACACCAGGTTGCCTGAACGTAAACTTCTAAGACGCGACTAACACTCTTGAGTATATTTATCGGTGACAGAAATGTCTGTCAAGCCATCGAAGCCGTTGTAAGAAGCTCCATCCGTCCTTGAAGTCAATCCAAGCTCATCCGGTGGTGGTACATTCTGCTGAAAAAAGTACTCGGATCTGGAGCTTGATCACTCTTTTTGAAGGTACTCATTCTCGGTGGTAAAACTGTTTGGCTGTTTACATTCACCGTATCCATTCCAGGAAGTCCAAAAGAAAGTTTAGAAGGTAAACAAAGAAAAAATTGAGTGAGAGAGTATGTTAATCTTCCAGCGTCCTCAATAATACGAAAATCACGCCCAACAGTACGCATGGGCGTATGTGTGCACGTAAACGCATATAGACGTGTACGTGTGAGTACGTATGCGTGCGCGGGTGCGTCTGTGTAAGAGAGAGACAGTTGTATCACCTTCTCCACTGGCTGAGCAGCGAATGGTAACAGAAGGTGCAGACTAGAGCGGAGCCGTTGTCTCGCAACTGCTCCGCGTTTGGATGGCTCTGGAACAAAGCATTTACATTTATTTCTACTTATTCTTATTTGTTACTATATTAACAAGGGGTTTAGGCGTTCAATCGCGTTTGTCTATAATTTCAAATTTACCCTGAATGTAGGCAACGAATTTAGCTGATTTTTTATACATTTATAAGTGAGGGAGCGTGAAGGAAAGACCGTGAGGAATCTGCATAATTCACCATAAAGGCCTCGAAGGCATGTGGAAGCTTCCAATCCGCTTGGCTAGCGCACTGCGGCCTGAACCTTTCTTATTATCAGAGGTATGCTTCACCGGTGGGACCGTTGTGGGTCGTGACATAAAGTTATTGTATACCTGGTGAGTGAGGAGGCAGGGGAAGTAAGGCGCGTTCCCCTGCGGCTGCCCGTACAGGATCCGCGCCAGCGTGAAGTCCGAGTGCAGCCCGCACAGGAAACAGTATATCGACGTGCACGCTGCAACATTACACACACATACGTCATGTACGTTTACGTTCTGTCCGTATGAAGCTGTTAAGGCACTGGGGCCAACAGCAAAATGTCCGTCAGAAACAACAACAAAACATGTAAATGTATAAAGCTTGTCACTGCTTACTTGACTAGCGTTGTGAGCTACCTTAAACCGTCTTAATGTGGAACTAGAAACGATTCCAAAGGTACAACCATTGCTTGTATTGAAGATCAAATCTGATACATGTATTCCACTATTCATATCCATTACGCGTAGTTGTTGTAAGACATTTACCACACAAGTAAAAGACATTAATGTTGATATTATGTTAAGAGTTGAAACAGTAACTGACCACTATTGCTGGCGACCGTCCTGTCGGAGGTGGTGGAGGGTGGTGTCGGTATCACTCGCTCGCCGTTCAGCGATGAGTTCGACGGGAGGGGCGATGGGATGTTATATCTGCAACGGTAATGTAACATTAGAAGTACAGTCGTCAGTATCAGGAATATAACTTTGATTCCAATAGCTAACTCAAAAAAAACCGTTTGAAAAGTGTACGTCTACCTTATTAATGTATTTACATATTTATTTATACATCAATACGACAAAATCCAAAACCAACGAGGTAATGTCGCAAGCATTCTGGGAACTCATCCCACTGACAGCAATTTGGAGGCGGCTTACAGTTCGTACAGAGTTCGTACATAATAATTTCACATGCAGTAATAGTCGCAGTTTAATTTAACGGGGAGACTTCGATAACGTGTAACCGTTCCCCTATTTTTGCACCATTTTTTAGTTACCCGTTTAAAGTTCCGCCATAGTGACAACACAAGTCACTCATTCATTCAGCACCGCTACGCTGTCATATAGTTGTATTTTTTTATAACTGTGTCAGCAGCACAAGTACCTCCTGTGCTCGAGCGGCACTCGCTCGGCGTCCATGAGCTCCCATTGCCGCGCGAGGTGCCGCACGCACCGCGAGCACGCCAGCACGCGGCCGCCGCGCGCGCCCGCCGCCGCGCCCGCCAGGCACGGGAAGTGCATCGCGTGCGAGTTCATGTACTCGGCGCTCGTCGACAGCCACTCCATCGACTGCTGCGGGAACAGTCCCGCGCACACGTAGCATCTGCACGTACAACAACAACACAACTATATTAATTATATCATCACAGGGTACGGTAGACTCGATCGAAACCTTATCTGAATAATAAAACATAAAAAAATGATTCGAGTCGACATCATATATCCGCAAAATGCGGATTGTCGAGTATTTTGTTAAATTCTAATGTTGCTAAGACAATTTCCTTCCAGAAAATTCCTCAGATAAAATCTCTTTTACAATTAAAAATGGACGACGAAAGGCGATGACGCGACAGATTGCAACACTTTGATAGAGGATGCTAAAGCTTTCTGTAAACTACCCCCACGAACGTGAATTCTACATCTTTACAACCGACACGCACACAAATGGCGTGCCGTTTATTCCCCGCGAGCACGCACTCGCACACGTAAATGCGCACGTTCGTAAACAAACAACCACGAATGCACACACGCGTACTCGTACGTTCGCAAACACGCACAGAGATGTAAGTACCTACGCTGCGTACTCAACTTCCTTCTCTCTCACACACGTACACAGGTACCTGTACAAGCCCATCCCGTTCTCGCCGGAAACGATCTGTCCGTGCGGGCTCGCCGAGAGCGCGTTGGACGGCCGCTTCGCTGAGTGGCTCGTAGTACTGCTCTTCATGTCGTATGGCTTGAACCTGAGGACGGCGACCGACACCTTCACACGTCGATAGATATATACCATTCGCGGAGGATATTGGACTAATTGCAACGCTCCTTTAGGTATATTAACTACTAGCTGTGCCCGCGGTTCTGTCTGCGTGGAAATTAGTGTGTCGCAATTTTTCTCCCGAAAATCCGAATCCCGCGGGAATTCTAAGATAATAAGTAGCTTAAGTTACAACTTTTTACATCAGCTATCTTCCAGTGACAGTCACGTCAAAATCAGTCTAGCCGTTCCAGAGATTACCCGGAACAAACAGACAGACAGAAAGACAAAAAAAATAAAAATGTTATTTTGATATAGTATCAACCGTGTATACATACATACCCATTTAGTAAACACAACACTCCAATTTTTATTAAGTTGTATAGATAATGTTGGACGTGAAAGTTACTGTGAACACACCCTTTTAACATATTGAATATTAGTATGACTTTTGGGTGCATTACAATCTTTGATTATTTTATACTAGGCTAAGGGAGCCAGCTTAAAATGTGTCCACCGAAAAATAGAGATAGCGAATGAGGCGCCGCGTGTCTCTTTCTTTATTTGCACATATTAGACAAAGACAAATGCGGGTCTCTATTTTCCTTCTCTTTTTATTTGTTGGAAATTCGCACTCTGAGACAGACCTATAACTTCCCTTCTCTAGTATAAAAAACTTTATAATTACATTACACCGTCGTCATAAAACGAACAGCTTTTAAGGGCACATTAAAACTAAGAAATAATTTACAAAACGATGACTTTTAAATATATGTAATATAACTTTAAATCAAGATTAAACTCAATCGTATGATCGCTGACGTAACGTCATTATCCGCACTCGCGGCTTAAAATACATTTAAATATCGATAGTATTGAGTTTTGTAACGAAAATAACGATATACGGATATCACAAATATTTAACTGCGACATAAATGTTTGCTACAGCTAACAATCGTTATCGACCGACAAATTAGGGTGAAGATCTTAATCGTCTAGAAGAATTGAGAAATTTTTTATATAAAGCACTGTGTGACCTAAACCCGCAATTTACGCACGGTCGCGTGAGTCCGCGGGTTCATATCACACAGTGCTATAACCTCGCTACGCTCGGGCGCTAACTTCACGCCGTGCAATAATAGAACACTTATGTCACTCGTATCGTAATGTACTATTTTTGACCTCTTGATTGTATAAATTCCTAATGCATTTTTTTTATTCTTCTTACAGACCTTGATTATATAAATTCCTAAAGTCCGCTATAGCAGTCTTTTCCGACTACACGTCCATAATTATCATCATCGGGCTTAAGTCTTCTCTGACAATAGGAAGAGTTAAAGATAAAGTGCCCTTCTGAAAAGTGCATTGGATGACTAAACAAATGGATAACTTTTAGGTATGGAGATTTTCTTGGGAGGTTTTTCCTGAAGTAACTAATCATAAAAAAATAGAAGTTACCCCGCTTCGTATACCTCTGAGAATGACGTTCAAATCACTAAACTGCAAGCACATACTCACGTTGCTTACCAGCCATAAAAGCTCTATCTAGGTTACATCTGAGCCCCTACCGAGGGATCTAAAACATTCTGAAACTTGAAGACCTTAGCGACTTGAACTGCTCTATTATCAGCGAATAAATTATAAGAGATGTTCCCAATTATCGCTTTTGAACTGAGGAGCTGTAAATTCCAGTTGACTTTCAAATTTTTGGTAACTTCAATAATAAATTACTTCGTACATATTATTATTATTCTACGAGAAGAGAGCCTGGCTTCGCTCGGGTAAAATGAGGCATTTTCAGCATCATGTGTGTATCATAATCCAGACAAAGTAGAACACTATGGCAACAAAAACACATAGCACAGATGACATGGCATGTTAATCACTACTCAAGATGTCATCTAGTGTCAATGACGTTTCGCTAGATTGGTCTATATGGCGACTGCGATTTTTGTGTCAGCACCATTAGAATTAAACTAATTACTCGATTTAAACGAATTATGCGGATATATGTTGTCGACTACAAATCTTTATTTTTTTATGTTTTATTATTTAGGTTAGGTTTCAATCGAGTCTACCGTACCCCGTCACGAAATTATTAATATAGAAGATAGATTCTTCTTCTTATCTTTGCTTGGTAAACGTCAGCCGCGAAATGTTTGCAAATAAAGAAAAATTGATATAACATATTTATTTCATTATACATCCTACATCCTAAATTTTTATTGACTAGTAAAAATCTATAATACTTTTACTATAATAAATGTTTACGGCTGGCGTAGTTACTAATACAAAAAAATCTGTTAAAAAATCACCTCTAATCGGTTTGAGTGAAACAAGAACATAACTTCCTTTCAGAAAGCTTTGTAAAGATATTTAGGAAGCGTCTTCGATGTGCATGCATCTTTTAAAGACACGTTTGAACTGAAGTTTTAATGATGTTTCGTTATGATGAAAAACTATTTTCACTCGTTCTCATAACGTGGATATTGTTAGTTTTAATGATGAAAACTTCCGTATACGTTAAACGTGCATTAAAATAATCAATGTTTAATGATACTGTAACTAGCGAAATCTGTCCATTGAATCATTATCATTACAACCCCTAACTGTCAAACTACTGGCTATGGATTACCTTCCACAATGAGGCTAAAGACCTCCTTTAAGATGGCAAAGCGCGGATTGCTAAAATTCACACACCTTTGAGAACATTATGGAAAAGTCTCAGATTGCGCATTTCCTTATGTTGTTTTCCTTCACCCAAGCAGGTTGCTAAGAATTCTGCCAGTCCGCATCTGTTCACAATGAGAGATGAAACCCGATCATAGTAGTGAAGCATATAGGTTCTCACGCATAAAACTTTGAAAAATTTGAGGTTAGAAGATTCGAAGTCGGCCCCGCGTATGAAAAATATACACACGATACATATACCAAAATAGCATTTTTTACACTTTTGTCTGTCTGTCTGTTTGTTTCGGCTAATCACTGGAAGGGCTAGACCGATTTTGACGGGACTTTATCTTACGGGACTATATTTTATCTTAGAATTCTCGCGGGTTTGATATTTACGCGGGAAAAACTTTGCGACGCACTAATTTCCAGGCGGACAAGGCCGCGGGCACAGCTAGAGTCTAATATAGATTGATAGCAATAGCGTGTTGCGAATAGTAGCTTAAAATTAAGTTGGATCTTAGTTATTTTTACCCTTTATTGAAAGGATATTAATGTACCTACAATGGGCGGAATGCTTAGTGGTATTCTCTACTAATCAGCACTTGCTGTCGTCATTAATATGCGGCAAGCTTGTGAAATTGATACATTTATCTGAAGTATTTACTCATGTTATATACTAACTAAATCTAAGGAAATATTACGCTCATAGTAACCATATAAACACATAAAAACTAATATTTATGAAGGGAAAGAAACAATGTTCTTTAATAAACTTCATCAATATGGATATAGTTTTACAAGCGCGTGTCAGCGATCAGTCGGTTCTTGCATCAAAAAATACGAAAACAGGTGTGAACACGTGTTCCGGACATCACGCGATTAGCTTTTGTTCATTCTACCCACTACTTTAAAACACGTTTTATGATTTAGAGTTGCTATAAATACAGTCGAACGTCTTGACAGAGACAATTAATGTTCAAGCCGTTGGGCTGTACGGATCTAAAAGGAAGTTCTGTGCTTAAAGTAACTTGAATATTCTTGATTATTTCTTTTGAAGTGTTCAACTTAAGAGACCATCAAGACTATGTGAAAAAGGACGCCAGTGATGATAACGTCACTGATTTAAAATAATTTTAGGAATGTAGTTATAAAATCAGAAGTGGGATACCTTGCAAGGAAGTGAGTTCCAGAATCTAATTTCTTTGACTGTAAAAGACACAATAGACAGACGTTTTATAGTATTGTTTTGTACTGCATTTATTTTTTTTATTATTAAGAACCTTATATTGTCCACGCCACACAATAAAATAAACAAACAGTTAAGTTATTATACTTACGGGAAAATAAAGTGGAAAGCAGTAGTAACTTCCATGTCACATCCATTTCGACCGCACAAACAGTTTTGTTTAAACTAAAAAAGTTGAAGCTTGAAAAGGGCACAAAGCAACTTTATTTAAAACCAGATTTCGTTATCAATGTTCGTCGTTTGGAATGTTTGTACGGCGCCATTTTAAGATTTTTTTTTTCGAAAAAACTTTCGTGTTTTCCCGCACTTTTCCCGCGGAAAGCGTCCGTCCCCTAACGCGGTTGAAGTCTGACTGAGGGCGGGCGGACTCAGCTTTGAGAGCTCGAGGGTTAATATTAACAGGGAAGGAGTTACTCGATAAGGAAATGTGTTTATATATGAAATAAAAGTATCGTAGGAGAAGCAGAGAAACATGGTTCGCGCGGTTGTTGGTGTCACAAACAGCAGTGCGAAGGCACGAACTCTGCACATATTATCTTATTTTAACCCGGTATACATGAGACAACTATAGGCTAAGAAATCTAAAAAAGGAATAAATAGAAAAAGAAAACAATTGTGATGATAGGAAAAATTCGAATCAAAGCATTACGGAATAAGGAAAAGACAATTTTTTATACTCCTTATAATTTGTACCTTTAACGAAAAAAGAGGGAAATAATGCTGTAAGCATGTTTTTGTCACTCAATCTTCGGATGAGGGGTAAAAATGGAAAGTTAATCACGTTGTTATTTAAAATTCATTAGATTTATAATATTTTTACTGTTTTCTATTTGCTGTTTCTTTCTGATGGACATTCTGTTATTGGCCTTTGCCGCCTTACAGCTTTACGCGGACAGAACGTTTTCTAGTCGCGATGTGAATAATAGGACTCTTTTAGTAGTCCCCATACATTGAGGATTTTTCAGCTAAAGGCGTGATGTCTAGGATGAGTCTTGTTGTGTTACTGTTGAAATATAAGAACTCAGACCTGCTTGTTGTGCTGCGACAATATAAAGAAGAATTATTTATTGTTTTAAATAAGTGTCTCGATCTTTACTTTCCGTCTCTGCGTCAAATCATACATATATTTTTACGTTAAGCTATGTCCTATTCATATTAATAAATTAGTTAAAAAACCCAAGTCTTACATTTTGTTCAACAGTTACTATAAAGGAAGTAGGAGTAACATTATGAATTTCAAAACTCCAGCCTAGTTTAATTAGATATTATTTACTAAGTGTTTGTAACCGTTACAGTGATGACGCTGCATAATGTACCTTAGTATCAACTATATGTACTGTTATATATTCTGTGCTCATGTTTGTAGTACACGAAGTGATTAATGCCAACAGTGATAAATGACTTGCAAAGATAAATAAATCAATGACTTACATGTAGGGTTTTGTGGTTCATGAAAGGGTAGATCTGAAAGCCACGGTTGAGAGTTATGTAAGTATCCCTTGCTATGGCTTGCTATATATATTATATGTAATAGACTAGTTACGCCCAGGGCGCTGCCCGCGTGGAAATCAGTGAGTTGCAAGGTTTTTCCCGTGTAAATCCAAATCCCGCGGCAATTCGAAGATAATAAATAGCCTAAGTTACTCCTTATTATATCAGCTATCTTCCAGTGAAAGTCTCTTCTAAATCCGTCTAGTCGTACCAGATATTAGCGGGAACAAACAGACAGACAAAATTTTTAAATACATTTATTTTGGTATATGTACCGTGTATTTAACATATACAAGCGGTTATTTTAATATTACAAACAGACACCCCAATTTTATTTAGTTGTATAGACAAGGCAGATTGTATGTAACGTCCTGCCGTATCTAGGGCGCCTACCTATGCATCCAGCGTTACAATCCGGAGTGGGGTTTTACAAAATGTCAGTACTATTTATCTATATACCTACCTACCTATATCAAATTCTCGTGTCACAGTGTTAGTTGGCGTACTGTTTCGAAAAGCCTTTTACTTTACTTTTATGAAATGTTGTATTCGGTAGATCTGAGAAAAGGTTAAAAACTATTGTTTATACCCCTAAGTAATAAGAATGGCACATTTTTTGATAACCTTTTAATGATTTGGCAGTAGAAACTAAACATAACTAATTTTCATTTTTCTACCGCCATCCCCCAAGTTTTATTACTAAAATATTATATGGCAAAACCACGTTTGCATCTTCAGCTAGTAAAACGTACACGCAGGAATCGTTAGTTACTCTGATTCAAGAATATAAATAAATAAAGAATCAGATTAAGTATATTTGTTTAAAGTCTCTACCTATGTTTGTCACTTGTCTTGCCTTTAACTTTACTTGTCTTTAAGGTAAACTCGACTCATTAACGCACTCTAAACTAGTTGCTCCACTGAAATCGTTGTATATGAGGGTGAAGACAATGGAGGGGCGTGCACTTTAGATAAAAGATCTCTAATCAGGTGTTCATGTCAGAAAGCAGTACCTATAACACTAACTTTGGTCAGTTTAGTTTCAATTTTACTTCAGTTTCAGGTTAGTTTTGATTCAGTTTCGATTTACTTTTGATTGAGTTTCGATTTACTTTTGATTAAATATCGATTTAGTTTTAGTACAGTTTCGGATTGTCAGATGACGGTCATCAGATAAAAAGGTCACAAACGCAACGTGATCATCACAAAGTAATGGACGAATAGACCAAAACATATGGCAATTTATGAAAATCTAAGACCTTCTTTTACTAAAAGACTAAAAGTTGTCTAGAAGAAATCGCAGATTATTCATAAACCTGCCTTTTGTGCTGTTAACCTACTATTGTATATAATTGTTCTTGGAGTAAAATAAAGAGTGAAACAATATAATTAAAATGAGTGTTAGATATTAATGGACAGTGATCACTTAACTAAATTGCCCATTTGTACCATTTCAATAAATGTCTGACATTAAAAAGGTACAAGCTAGCGTTCCTTTTAGGATAACGCTTTGAAAAAAGTAGTCTTAAAAGCTCTTCAGTAATTTCACTGGCTTCTACGACTTTTGAAAGTGTAGAGTGAAATTAAGTAAATTACCTTTTTGTGAAACAGAAAATGCTAAGCAGGTCAAAGGTCTTTTAAGTCACATATTCAGTGACTGTGAATTATAAGTTTGAGGTGTATATAGAGTATATATAAGATATCTGTGTCTCCAAGCCAACCTTCGATTCTCATGATGCAGTCTGCTGAACCTCCACTATGAATTGCTAAGTGAATTATAAACGGAATGAAATAAGCTTTTATTAGAAGTTAGTTTGTGCAAATACTGGTCGGAAAGCCCAGCTACGCCCTCCCTTATGTTTTTATTAGAAGTTAGTTTGTGTAAATACTTCTCGAAAGTCCAGCTACGTGATCAGGAAATTATTTATCAACCCTAGAAGAAGTGGCAAGAAACTATTAAGAAAATATATATCTAACTACAGTTACAAAGAACACGTATTACCTACTTCTACTATATCAAACTCACGTCCAAACAATCTTGTATGTAAATTATCATCATGTTTGCAATAAACTTTAAATATACCTACGATTGGAAATGGATAATTTCATGCCCATGTACTAGCCATCAGTTTTACCAGGTCTGAGCATAATCTTATGACAAAAATCTTAGCGATAACCGTTCACGCTCACGCTATTTTCAAAATGTATGGTAATGACAGTTCCTGCGGAAAGATTTTTGTCTAGAGGCTCTGAAATGGCAGTCTTGGGTACTTGGTGACATGTATGTGGGAATCCTATAAGTGCGGGTTACACGGATCCTTCATATTTGTTGCGGACAGTGATTAGGTAGTAGACTGAGTATTTTGGCTAGCTCATATTTCAAGTTCTGGTTATTTGCGTAAGCGAATTAAAATTGAAGTCAACCCATATTATTGTAGGCAAATGTCACTCGTTAAAGCAAGATATACAAACCAACGTGTATTCTACTAGAACATAAATAAAGATTTTATAAACGGATACCTGAGCAGTGATCCGTATTTTTCTATTCTTGCTGACGCGATGCTTCGATCTTCAAGTGGTCCCCAGTTGCACCGAACCGCTTCGGTGCTTCGTGACCGCCTTCTGCTACGAAGATTTCAGCACGGAATTATATTAGTCTTAGACTAAGGCTATGTTTCCCAACCTTTTTTGTGCCATGCCCCACCGTAATTTTCTAAAATTTTTAAGCCCCCCCCCCCCTGATATACTTTTTCAACATGAAAAAAAAATTTGGTTTCGTTAAATTTGGCACCGATATTGCATTGCATTTAAATGGCCCGGAACGAAGGGGTTAAAGACGTATCGAATCGATTTTCTAATTGCCCCCATAGCTGTCAAATTGGTTTGGTTGGGAAACACCGGTCTAGAGTGTGCAACCACGTCTCGTCTCAAATGACATCCATGGTTAATGGTAAAAACGCATCAATATCCCGTTTCTGCTCATATTAAAAGAGTCTCAGAAGCAGAAATCTCAAAACGTTTTTTACGATTATTATTGCTAATACTCTCGTAACTTAAAAAAATTTAGTTACGTCATAGCGGGGCAATTCGAATGGCAATATTATTCAGTATTATTTGTTATACATTCAATTATTAATTTTTTAGTAATATACAGTGCTGCTACTTTAAACAAGTTCGAGAGGAAAGCCCGGCTTCGCTCGGGTGAAATGTGACATTTTCGGCATCATGTGTGTACCTAATCCAAACAAAGTAAGTCACTGTGGCAACAAAAAGACGTTTCGTTTTAGATAGTCACATGAGTCATAGTTCTTTAAGGGCACTTTATTTATAAAATAAATGGCCAGGCTTATGTGATTAACTATTTAAAATGTCTTCCAGTGTCTGTGACGTTTCGCTGAATTGGTCAATATGGCGACTGCGATTTTTTGTTAGCACCATTGAAATTTAACAAAATACTCGACTGAAACGAATTTTTCGGATATATGTTGTCGACTGCAAAATTTTATTTTTTATGTTTTATTATTCAGATAAGGTTGCAATCAACTCTACCGTACCCCATCACGAAATTATTAATATAGATTCAAGGCAAGTCACTTAAGTAAAGGCATTTTACTTGCATTAAAGCTTCAATAAGCAAAAGATACATTATTAATTTGTTTTGTAATTGGTTAATCTGCATGTGAATATCAATTGTACGCAACACTGATTAATTATTATTTTGATAAAATTCATTGGTTTACTTAGACCATTCCCTATATTACCACTTAGAAAGCATTTCATCAGGTCACATGTGTTTCACGGTACATTCAGTACATTATTCCTAAGCCTCCCTCTTAACTTAAGAGCGTATAAGGTAAACGGTCATGAAAATTTAAAACTGATGCGGAGTTATTTCCTTAGGCATTCCGTTGAGATAATCTTACGAAACTCACTCTTAAACACCTGGGTTTTGTTAATGGAATCGTAACGGTTTATGGGCCTGATCCACGTTATATGAACTATTAGAGGTATACGTGTAAGTGGCTCCATACACCCTTGAGTCTGACTCAAACTCATCTGCACGTGGTACACTGAATATCTGGCGAGGTAACTC
>DWPQ01000376.1:0-17341 GCA_018251795.1 Perichares adela
AATATCTCAATATCTGTCATATTACGCGACAATGTCATTCGACGGCTCTTTTTTAAACCAACGTTAAATTCGTTTGATGTTTTATGCAATAGTTCCTACGAATCAAGGTAGCGTACAGACATGGCTCCGATATATAGATTTTATAAGTAAACAAAAGCACCATATAATTATGTATATGGATATTAAATAAGCATACAGTAAACAGATAAAGTTAACGGAATGCAACAAATAGACATTTATTTCTAAACAACTTCAATCTCGCGCCAAAGCTCTTGTTGTTTCGTGTCAACAAGAAGTGTTTATTGTGAAATGCAGTTTGTTTAGGGTAATGAATGCGGAATGGGCCTCGTAACCTCGTAATCAGCAAGTTCCACAGTTTAGATGTCTAGATTGGGAAAACGGAGACCGGATTACACAAGTTACAGGATCGGTTTACTATATTTAAGTTAGAATGTAACTAAGATTTAGTTAGGTGAGCTTAGTGAGTTATTTTGCCAGTGTCTGAATTATTTCCTTGTTTTAATTACAAAACATAGACAGGAAATGATTCGACGAAAAACAAGATTAATATTTATTTACTTACCAAAGGGGCTTATCCACCCGTACCTGTGGCACATATTGTTAAATAACAGAAAATACTGTTGTACAAGTCTTCTTATAGGGATTCTCCGGTTTGAACGGCGAATCACTACTACTCTTTAACCACATACATTTGGATGTAGCATGCTGGTAGGATTTTTTACTACAATGTTATAGGTACCTTATTTTTAACACGTGGTAGGTAAAAATATCCCTGCACTTATCAACTAAGCTTCGTAACTGCAGTCGAACTGCTGTCATGGTTTGCTTATAAAGCAGTTCCAGTATCTTTGCATAAATTAAAGGGTCTAATAAGATTTAAAGTATTTAATGCTCACATTCAACTAGCCAACGGTGGAAGTATTTTTACTACTGGAAGTATTTTTCTGTTTAAAATGCAAAAATATTTTAGCTTTCGAGGTGTTACAATCTCCAACAATTTCATAATGTTAGAGACATGGTTAAAATTGCGCAAAGACAGGCAAAGCCGAGTAAGGTCGTATGATTTGTGGCGCTCGGTGGGGAAGGGGGACACGTCCGATTTACGGCCGAACGTTATTTATCGCCGGTTCACACTCTCCAATACTGTCCAAATGTTATTTATATTAATTTAGTTGGGGGTGTGGTGTATGCCACAGACGGATGCGGCTAGAGTGACGTAAGACGCCGGTGCGTATGTTTATAACCAGTAGTATCTGGTGTGTGGTTGTTTTCACTACTAACTGGGCCATCATCACCTTTTTAAATTACATGACCTCCTAAATGTCATCATCACAACCCATAATAGTCTCATTGCTGGGTTCGAGTCTCCTCTTACCGACCTCCTAAATGTAAATATCTAAAAATTCTGAATAAGTTTTGAAACAGTTCCATTATCTTTCCCTTTATATTTAAAGGAATCTGGCTATCTGGTTAAGCACTACTGCTACTACCATTTCTGCTAGAGTCGACTGTGAAATATTTGTGTGTATCGGTTTCAATGTCGAAGAGCCAGTAAAGAAGTGATTTTCCTACTTCCTTGTTAAAATGTGAAGCATTAATTAGTCTTTGGTGTTGCGGACATTTTACCACTTACCAAAAACTGACCCGCCTACTCATTTGCCTTTTACTCAAAGCAAGGAATCTATGATATCGTCCATTAGTCAGAATTATAAAGTAACATTCTTATACATTATTATTTCCCGCTGCCACTTATGAATTGCGGTTTAGAAGCCTACGCATTAGCGTGGTAGGCGAGGCGTCCAATAAATATGTAATTAATAACAATAACACTACGAACAGACAGACGGAATAACTCAATCTCGGCGAGGGGACCGCTTGGTTGAGCAACTCTTTCAATGTGGGCTTAGCGATATATTTACAACTCTTGTCGATATCATCATCCCTACAACCAATGGTTTTTGATATGAATATCAATTAACTGTGACCACTTACCATGAGACACCAGTCTACTCGTTTGTAGGCTGTTAAAAAAATGTGGTTTGCAAAACATAATGTACCCAACACTGACCATTTTATCCTCTTTTCGAAAGCATGTGTTTTGGTATACGAACAAACATTATATCACAACCAGCGGTTGGAGATTATGCATTTATGTGTCCAAAAATATTTTTGTTTTCGCCAGGGACCAGGAATATATTGCTCTCGGAACAGTTCTACCAACTGCGTTACGGCTAGATAATAAAGTTCCGAAGAATTTTATACACTCTATGGTATGTGATATTTAATATTATTAGAAGCATCGTGGTTTGTTTAGTTGCCAACAATAGGAGACATACTCAAGCCGCCGGCGTAACGTTTGAAGTGTGTAAGCAACCGCTTCTAAAATTGTGGCTTGTCGTTTCCTTCTGTCCATCACTCATGTCGATGTGTCTCACTTTCCGTCTCCCACGGGATTTTTTTCTTACCGTTTGATGTAGGAATATGGAATTTGGCAACAAAAATGTTTTTTATTATATTAAAGACAACATACGTACCTTTTATAACAATACTAGCTAACCCCGCCAAAGTTGTTTCGCTATATAAAAGTTGGGGTAAAAAATAGGGGTTGGTGATAGAAAGACGAAAAGTGGGGGATGTATGTATTTTTTGGTGTCACATAATAAAGAAAATATTTAAAAAAATAAACATAAAATAAAATAAAATAACGTTGGGCGTGGGCCCCCCATACAACTCAGGGGAATAAAAAATAGTTTACAACCTATTCTCAGACCTAAAGAATATACGTACATAATTTCATAAGAATCGGCCAAGCCGTTTCGGAGGAGTTTGGCAACTAACACTGTGACACGAGAATTTTATATATTGGATATAGTTTACATAATCTTTTACGAAATCTACTTTATAAATACGAAAATGTGATTAATATTGGATTACTTTGCTTTATTAATCTGTTATCTTAATTAATTATATTCGAAATCGTGGTCTGAACATAGCGACAGAACTGGTTACCGCTAAATTAGCAGGTAACTAAAACTAGCAGCGCCGGTTAACCATTTGATATAGTTTTATTTTAATCAACTCACTGACACAACACATATGTGTTGTGTGTATGTGTATGACACAACACTTAAAATGTATTTTTAACCTATCTGTTTCTTATAATTAACCGAATAATTCAACTCAAGATATCGCATGCCTAATTGGCGTTAACTGTAAGAAAAACAGCCAGATCAATTGCTGACTCGAATTACGTACAACAGACAAGATCTTTTTGTCTGTCTGTAACACACGTGAAGACAGCACATAAAATGTGGCTGTAAAAACATTCTATTTAGGGGAAGCTGTTGAACGAGGTGAGAATAGATTGGTAATAGATATGGTTTCGCTTACAAAACGTACTAATGGCCACGAATACGATCACTGGAACGTGCAGACACGGTAAACTCCTCACAATGTACGTTACGACGACGACACGATCACGACGACACAACCGACAAAAATTTAAAAGACGTCTTGCGAGCTCACATTCTGTAAACCTTTGGACGTTAGATAGACTAAATAAGTCCTCGGACGAAATAATACCTTCTCACTTTGTCCTTTTTTCTTACTACTAGGGTATAACAGGTGCTCTTGTATTTTTAAGCAGGCAAATGAATAAATGGGTCACCTAATAAGTGGTTACCGTCACCTACATTCATAACACTAGGTAACATTGGCAGCACTACCAATGCGTTGCTGGTTGCCAATCATACTTCATAGGAGATGATTAAGTGTAATATATTTTAGGTCAATAGCCTGCAACAAACCAACTTAAGATAAGTTGTCGCCGCCGCTGATGAATGTACATAACAGCAAACGCATTACCACGTTATCAGTTGACAAGAAAGTGGGTAAACCCGTTTGTTAACTGACTGTTAGACATCCGTTAAAACATTACACTGTTTCTTCTTAGGAGAACGCTAGTTATGAAGTGAGGTAAGGATCACTACCAACGCGAATACCGTTAGTAGTAGTACCCTGGGTATTAGAATTGGTGGGACCTGGTGTCATCGAATTGTCTAGTGTTTAGGTATATACTCATATCTACCCAATTGGCACAACCTCCCCTAAGAAGCAGTTTTGAAACCTTAACACATATTATATCAACTTCAAAATAATATCCAACAAAACACAGGTCGTAAAGTGAAAATTACATACATGTAATACCTTAACGGCAAAATACTCCTGAAATAAAATTAGCTGAATTTGGGATTTCTTACTGAATTACAGAAACAACAGTGGTGTAATTAGGGAGCGGCTGTCAAGACGGCGTGATGAATGGTCTACCACGGCGCAGGGTCGATGATTTATTCCACACATTAAAATAATTAAATAACGCACGATCATGTGAAGAAGATCATATTATAAAATTATTATATTAATTATTTTTCTTACTTAGTTAACTTACTTTATTTTTTGTACTACATTCACACAGAAAAATAGTTTCAATATTTTTTATTAGCAAGCCACGAAACCATTGTATTATTTCTGTCATCCATCATAGCTACATAAGCACAGGCATTTTGTCATATCTACTTCCGCACCCATTTCCCGCGCTAAACAACTCCCAAACAAAATGGCGTCGCGTTGTCCCCGAAATGGCGGAATCTAAGACGAGTGCCAACGGGAGCGCTGGCCACTATCCAAAAACACAGGAATAAGGATCTAGATTTTTAGAAAATAAGGCCGGTCTTTGTTGGTTCAGCTTATTTCTCTATTGATTCGAAGTTATTACTTCGTGAATGGACTTTGATTTCTCTACTCTCTAGCACGTGAAACTAAATGTTCAAGTGGTAGTCTAAGTTTGTTTAGGGATAGATACTTAGAAACTATAAACACAAGAGAAGGGACTCTTGCGGTCAGTGGGAAGTGATTTTGTTATTGGAAATATTCAAAATTGTAGTAACAAACAATCAATCATCGAAACTATGAACTATGAACGAAAATTAACTAAAATATTTAACTATATCGAGTGTTCTTGGAAATGCAGTCTCTTTAAGATATTGATTTACGACTTGGAATTAGTAGCTATATAAACTTGTGGCTTTACAACTCTCCCTAACCATGCTTGGCCAATATCTCATCGTTTTATTTGACACTATAAAATCTTTGTCTTTATGACTATCCAAGTCCAACGAGCAGAAAACACTCCCGTCGTCATAAACTAGCAACTACAGTGACAAGTTTTCACATCATGACTCTGTACTTGCATTTTTATACTTGCCTTTTATCTTTGTTTCTATAACCTTTGATCTATCTTTGGTAAAAGTTGATAGTATGAGATCTAAGTTTAACTAATTAGAATAAAGAGTAGGTATTTTACAATTGTGTGCAAGTTACTTACCTTGAATTAAATTAGAGTAAAGATAGAATCTCTATGTATTTTGTAATATCTGTGCGTCACGCCTATGACATTACAATTGGTATTCTACGACCAATATGCTGTTGAAACCCAAACGACGCAAAATGAACTGGGCGACAACGTATTCAAATCGGATTATGGCGAGATAGCATCGCGACTATTCCTTATTGAAAAGAGATCCGAATCGATTTCGTTGTGAGCGTAGAGAGCTATTTGAGATTTTTATATTACTGTAGGGCTCGCACTGGTGATACTTGGATATATATTTTATGTATTCGAGATTGGTTAATTGATTTTGATTTTTGTTTTGACTTAAATCTTTAGTAAGCCACTTGAAGGCCAGGGAATTTTGTTAGTCTAGGAAGATGAGGAGAAATGTGGATTGGAGGAAGGGTGGATAACCCAAATGTCGCAAATATTCAGGTCAATGGCCTTCATGACTTACGTCGATTTCCTGAGCCTTTTGTAGCACGAAAGCGCTTATGAAAATTGGCCACTGTGTATTGGTCAATCATTCAAGTAGCGACAGCACCCGAAGTTGATCATTTGCGATTGATAGAAATCGTCGGATAATTATTTTGCAGTAATGTAAACCATTTGTTGAACATTTGTTAGTTCCATAAAATGCAAAACAGCCTACTATTTATGATAATATAGTACGATATTTTTAACCTCAATTGATGCCAATATCAGATTTCGCAAACGCTTATACCTACGTTAGCGCTATTTCCTGAAGTTACGATAGTGAGTTCTGTATTATCTTTCGTGGCGATCGCTATTCAAAGATATTATCTATTATTCGATTGCTGATTTAGCGATTTATAAAGGCTTACAGTACAAGTAAATATAAAATACCCGGGAGAGCAGAGTTTAGTTGCCTGTAAAATTGGTTTTATACCCATTGTGAAGGAAGCAAGGTACGTAACCTGGGCGTGTTATGCGCACCTATAAATTAGTAAAAATAGCCATATTTTAATATTGTTGCCAATAACGACGCATCTTTTTAGCTCACTGTCGTAATTAAGACTATCTCAAGACACGTTACGAATACAGCGACATTGAACTATATTGTGGAATATTTATTACTCCGCTGTTATGTTAAGATCACCTAGTGATAACATAGGGCATTTATTCATGAACTCTGGCTACACTCATGCATACAGATACAAGTTATTATCTTTGACCGAATCGAAGAGGCAACAAACATATGTTTCTTACATTTAAAGCACCTCACACTGTATGAGCCACGAAGTAGTTATGTAATAACAGGAAACATACAGAGTGTAAGGTGATACGTGAAAATAAAACCGTTTGTCTGTAGGTCACAGTCGAAGCGCTTATCTACTATCTAAATGGCTGGGACGCGACCCGATGCTGTGGATACGGCCATACGGGACATAGAGTAGGTAACTAACAGACTGAGCAGTATAGTTACAAAATTAATGATATTGTTTTTAGAAAGTTAGAAAGAAGAAAGAAACATTTTATCATGGCTCAATACATACAAAGCACATAGAAAAAAACAACTTTAATAAAAAGAAAAAGTAATAAACACATAAACATCAAGTGTGTGCTGCAGCATGAGCCGTGACCTGGACCGGACTCAGCGAAAACCTTAGTCTAAGGGACCAAACCGCTGGTTTTCAGTCCGACCAGAGAAAATAGTTTTGTCCGCTAAACATTTAAGATATTTTATAATAAAAAGGAAATACCGATACCAACAATACATAAAATAACTAATAATACCAAAAACTATGTATAATGGAAATATACATATATTATATCATTTTAAACGAACTAGTGATCATATAAACAGGCGTCTGTTGGCCACCGCTGCCAAAGCATGTTAGTAACTAATATTGGACGAGTCATTAATTAAAACAGGTTGTTCGCGGGGACTCAGAATTAATATACTAATTCTAATCAATCCGTCATCGCCCTGGAAGTTTTTCCGCGTGGACAAGTGCATTGTCCATAAAAAATGTCTGTCAAAACATACCTATTGTCTGCTCCATGATTTGTCAGACTGATGGTGGAGAAAAATATTTGATTGACGTACATGCTTCGGTAAAAGAAGCATAGATAGATCACCGTAGAACTAAATTGTGGCTGGTGAAGTCACAATTCCCAGGACCAGTCAAACTTATGTGTACACCTACGTCAGCCTTCATCCACCAGGTGTATTCAACAGGCTAATAATGGTTAAAGGCTAAGAGAAGGTCTAACAGTTAAAGTGCACTGTGATTCTTGCATTCACTTTTCTCTGAATATGATTCCGGATTAAAAGCTTTAGCAATTCATTGTTAAGCGTTTCATACCTATTTGCAGTACTGTTACTTGATTACTGTTTAAAATAATAATCGCAAGTGGGTGGCTATGCAGCTTGCATTTGAATAGGTATGTGGTCTCATGGTATCTTAACGTCTCTGATATGAAAGTAATGGGCTGGGTTCTGGCTTGGTACAATTTCAAGGCCGTCTCCACCTTTCCATAAACAATGATTGTGTAGTAGTATGAACATCGATCTCATGGGCATTGATCGGTACATAAAATGGGGATTAGATTGAATCTTCGTACATACATCAAATTTTCTCATGTTATGCGTATTAGAAGTTAATTATCTGTAGCTTTGGCGAAGGATAAAATCGTGAGGAACCCTTTATACTTCAATGTTCTACGTAATGATGAAACCAATAATTTAAGTGGGTTGCTCCGGGAAATATAATATACTTTTCTTACTGTAAGAGGAGGCCGGTCCCAGTACACGGTGGTGATGATTCCACCTGTAAGTAAACCTTTATATATTTAATATAGATAAAACTAAATAAAATAATGACTAATAATAATAATACAGACTCTAAAATAAATACTTCTGTTACGTAGGTATAATTGATTAGAAATAATTCGGTACGAAACCACTCGCAATTATTTATTAGCCGGCTCTGTTGATATATACCTACATATATATATGTGTATATAGTCTGTTGTAAAGGTAGGCCCGCTGAGCGCTATCTAGCGGAGTTATCTCACTGCCTCCAAGTTACCTCCCAGCGCCAACTGGGTCGCTTTTATTCAAATCTAAAATTATCATTAATGAAATATTCCTGAGGTATGGTGTGTCGGAAACTTTTGTCCGGTATTATCTATCAAAATAAGACTTAATGAAATAAGTAAAACGTGAATTGTATGAATAAAATGACAGTATACAACACAATTATGCATTAAAGACACACAAGCACATATATGGTACAATAGGATTTAAACAGCCATCAAGTATTTTAGAATAGAAGCCTGGTTAACTTTATAGAAAAAAAAAATTGACAGTGTGCATATAATACTAACTAAAAACATATTTTTAAATTGCAGATATATTGATATTCTTGGATACTCTTAAGTAGGTATCCTGTTTTTCTGACAACATTCCTCTTTAAGGGCCACTGCATGTATATAACCTAGCACTCTTGCTGCAATTAAGCCATAAATGGGCATAAACTGTAAACGATTTTATGGGTTTCCATAACGTTGTTTGGATTAAAATCGTTTATTGATATAATATTCCTTAATATTTGAAAGTCCTTATTGAGTCATCATTCAAGCACTGGCCACACGTGCTTCGATGAAGCTTTAAAAACGATTTAAGTGAGCATTATAATCAAAGTTACGACTTTCAAGATGGTCGGAACCAATTAAATGGGTTAATTATCTATGGTTAATTCCTAGCACCGCTGCGTACAGCGCGGCCGTGTGGGTGGAAATAATAAGCTGTTGTTTGGCTTAATCTATCCGTAGAACTTTTGATAAATAGTTTATAGGTACGTTATGTCCGTCGATAAAATAAAACCATGGATAAGAGGAATTAAGAATCTTCTTATGAATAAACGTTTTGAGAAAACTAACACAAAGGAGGAAGTTGATTTAAAGATCAACCACTTACAGATCTAAATGTTTAGATATGTATCAAGAAACGAACATCGTATTTTAATAAACTACGCATTGTCATCTGTCCCCAAGATGTGTCATGCCCCATGAGACCGACTAAAAATAAAAGGAATTGATTTTAATCTATTGAAAAGAACAAAAAAAACTTGAGCCCATTGTCGTGTACGGTGACAATGTGGGAATTATTTTAGAAACGTCAAAATATTTGACACGTCGGTCCTCCTACCTGGTTACAATAGATTAAAGGATTTTGAAAGCGTGTAAGAGCCATTGATTGTAAAGCGCTTTTGACTGATTTTATGCGATTATAAGCTTAACTTTTTTTTACTTTAAACAAATTTCCTTATTTCTGTTTGACGCTGAAGTTTATCTAGCATCCTGACTGTGTGAAGTAAGTGTAGAGATTTAAAAAGTGACGTCGAATATTTGAAGCTTAATGCCGAGAGCTGATAATGATGGGGTATGGTGCGGACGGCTTTACATAAAAGATTTCCTGCTTGGAACCCACGTACAGTAAGACATTTATGTTACAGATAATTGTTAGTCCTTGGATTGAGGGCATTAATGATGCCTCATATGCATGTATATGTCATACGCAACACATACAATTCTAGTACCTTGAGGCAGTTATTTCTAAATTTTGTCTAATTTGATAATCAATATGTATTAGCAAACACGAAGTCGCGTCCTTTGAACAAAATATTTCTACCGCTTTATAAGTAGGTATGCCTAGGAGTAGCAGTAATAAATATTTATGATCTCCTCTTACAAGAACTGTGGCATAATCTGAAGGAGCTCTACTTCCGTCGTCAACATCGCTGTTTATCTAAAACACCGCTATTCATATTAATACAACTGTGTATTTGTATAATTATCTTTGATTTATGTAAAAATAATGCAGTATAATTTACGTCAATTAAAAATGGTCGTTTCTGTGAATAAATGTTTATGATTGTTAAATAGTCGATCCCGGTCACTTGACACTAGACAGCAGTCTTTGGGCGGCATAGGAACTTCCTACTAGGATTGGTCACTAACACCTCCAGCATTCCGTCATAAAGTAACGCTGAAGTGATTTAAAATTAATTCATGAATGTTTGTGATATTACAAAGAAAATGATAAAGTGAGTCAAAATACCGTATTATTCGTCGTAACTCGACGGTGAGCGGTGTATCTCAGAGCCATTTGTATGAAAATGCGCCTTCACCGGAGTTTTATTGAAGCATTCGGGGCCGAAATACAGCGCGGGTATGACTCCATTACTTTATGCCGGATTCGTGATAGAAATATAAGGTGGAAGCACTATAGGCTGATGTGGGGCAAAGAAGAAGAGTAGATGAATACACAACTTTATATTACTTAAATGAAAGTCTTGTCAGTGAATATAAAAAAAATAACAGATTATCGGACGAACCCAGATTTGAAACATAGATATACGCTCTTGGACCTATATTAAAAAAATATATTTCTTCTTAACAATTCCTTATTCTTCCGACTATAAAATATAATGCGAACTACCCTCACAATTTTATGGAGAACAATTGCGCGGTTAAATCTTTCAAACAATTATCATCTCCAGTCACGAAACACTCGACTCGGGGATCTTGAGTGGTTCCTGGCGCGAGTTCTCGTTAAGTATTCACACCATGTTAATTACAGCTATGATTTTTCTTCGTGCCCGAATCATTTCTACCCCATTGTTAGGTTTTGGTAAGTGCCGCGAAGTACTCGCGAGGCAGGAAATCCATTTGTGTTCTCAGGTAATATGAGTTTCCTAATAACAGTCTATTACAGAACATGAGGGTAGACGCTTCGACTAGGGTGCGGACCACACCTATATCTTAAATGCTGTAAAACTTGCTTATAGAAGTTCTGTTTCTAACTTTTTTATATGAATAACCGACATACGAACAGACAGGTCATCTGATGGGAAGCAGTTACTGGCAGTTACAGATCCATAGACGTCCGGACATCAAAAGCATCACCATCGTTTTGTTGACCATCAAGGAAGCGGAAGATGCGCTATTAACTACTATTATTATTACTAAGAGCCAGTACTACAGCCGACACTAACCAACACATGTCAAAAAATTCGATTGATTCTAGTAGGGCAAGCAGATAAAAATCTGTACCATCATAAAATACTTTCTGGATTAGCCTGAGTGACTATCGACGTCTACGTGGAGGTGAGGCTGACTTATGATTGGATGGGGACTCTAAGACCCCAAATTTGTAGATGAACTGCAGTTTCTTCTTCATTAAAAAACAAGTTCTAAAGCAGTGGTAGTAAAATAACTTCATAAATATCAGTACATTTCTTTCCTTGAGTATAACTTTTTTGTGAGAATGCGAGGGGAATAGGGTTCCAGGCTGACTAAGTGCGTTTTCACATATTTCTAGAACGTTATACATAATTCGGATAATTTTCCTAACAATTTTTTTTCATCGTAGCAGGCGATATACGTTCTATTATTTTTAGAGATAAACGGAAGCTTTATACGCAGGTAAAATAAACAGTAAGATATGAAGAGTAAAAGGAAAGCAACGGTGCAGGAAGGCAAAGTCCAAGACATACAAAGAAGATAAAGCTACAAATGAATCATGCATATTTATGTTTAGAAAACATACTATTAAAAATAATCTAGAGCAGAAGTGAGGGAAACAGGTGAACTAGGGAAGTTTACCTTGTACCTGTATTGCACACTATTTATTTAAATGCAAGTAATTTAACCAGCATACATTCAAGTCTTTTCCAATTGCTTACAACTATTATTACGCAATAATGATAAGTTTCATTACCATGCATTTAAGTGTTTACTGGCTAAATCGTACAATGTTCTTACTAATTTATTGAATAATGAAGTTGCTCGGTGTGAGCAATTCCATACACCAATTATAACAGTAATCTCGTTATCGTAAATATGCAAAATGTAACCGTCCTGATACGGCACTTAACCACTCTTAAACCGGACGGTAAGCGTTACCACGATGTGGTGTTTAGATCCTCGGTAGATTGCATACATAGTGCGAATGATAGGCTGCTATTAGGCTTCTTTAAACCTTGTAACTCTATGCACAGGTTTAAATACAACGTGCACGAGATAAGTGGAGATAATAAACTTGACGAATAATAAACGAATAAATAACGTTCGCACACACATTTATAATCTGAAAGGCGGACGATAAAGCAGAATTGGTGGGCTATGAACATGGTGTAATATTAGAAGAGATGCCAATTCAATATCAGGCCTGGAGGCGAACTCTTTTTACATCAATTCGAAGAACCATATGTCGTATCATGAATGAGAATCGAACATTCGTTAAACGTTCGTAGACAAATATTATTTCGACAAAATAGATATAAGAACTGGAACTCGAAACCCTCCACTCTTTTCTTCACTTCTTCGGCAACATAAGTAAATTGGTGTCACAGATTTTTAATAAAAGATTAGCTAATTGTCGTTACAAGATATATGAGCAAAAGTATAATATAAAATGAGATATTCTTGTGTTTATCTCAGAACCATATATTATTTACTTTGTGTAAATTCCTGTAACAAATCTCAATTAGGTATAATTATATATTTATATGACTTCATTTAAGAAAGATTAACCCAAACAAACGTGTAAAATCAACTCGTGAGTCGTAAACACGTGATGAAAATAAATGAGTCGCGACGGACGCTGCAACGCCCGGTTAATCGCCTCATTAATTCATTAACTGTCAACTGATCCTGACTCAATCGCCCACCCAAATGAAATGTGGAAGAAGCCGGGAGTAATTGGTGCATTTTTCTGACTGCTTAAATAAAGCTTTCGTGCCGCAATTCAAATATATACAGAATTTAAATGATATAAGGCTGCCACGCGCGCCAAATAGTGAGTTGTAGATTAAAGACACGTTCGAAAACAATACTTATCATAATGGGAAAGGTAAAGTTTTGGCTACAAAAGGATTCAAAAATAATTTAGGTTTGTTTTTAAATGAGTCTGTCCTTTTGAAGTTACGAATAAATATGAAAATTGAAAAAAGGCTGGACAAAAAAGTAGCAGTTTTGGACTATTATCATGGTAGAGTCCACTAATAAACGAACAGACAAGCTTTTGTGCATAACGTCATGCACTCAGACTAATCAATTCATACGTTTTCATACAAAACCTTTAGAGAATCCGCCGGCGTGCCAAAACAACATCATCTCATAATCCGAGCAAAGCGATATTCCGCCGTAGACTATGCAGAAATAAAATAACAAACTTGCATCTCTTTATAATGGGCGTAATAGTTAGGATCGGTTTCATTGTCGACCAGTACCGATAAAATAAAAAATCTAATTGGGGTCCGGTTTGATCCACTGAAAAACCGATATAATATCTATGTCTGCATTTGACTTTCTCGTGAAGTGAATTTCATTGACTGATTACTTAATTCATATTACATACGATTTTTACTTTAATCTTTGTTAACATTTTGACATGATTTTGATCAATCTTTATTGATTTTACGGGGGCTTGTACATTATACTGGAATGTAACATAGTAAACTTAAACAACTTACAAATTCGCATTGGCTATTATCGGCAGAAGTAGAAGGGACATTTTACCAAGGCTTTAAGGGACCTTCAAGCGAGTCCAAATGAGTGTACCCGGCTGCCGGTGCACTTGTAAAGCAACGGCTGATCCTGAGGGTACGGCACCCGTTATTTTCTATGTGAGGCGGGACTTTCTTGTTCTTGTTCAATGTTGGTAGTTGGTTTAGTGTACTACATACACCTGGCTAAATAGATTTATATTACCACTAAACTAAACGGTAATTATTTATGTCTTCTTCTACCCAAAGGCTATCTGGAAGAGATCGCTATCAGGGATGAGACCGCTTTTTGTAATCACGGAATGCATAAAATAATAAAATTGTAGATGTATTTTTATTTTTGTCTTGTTGTGCAATAAGTAGTATTTGTATTGTATTTTATTGGTGATACGGTAGCCTATGGTCCATGGTGAAAAATATATTTTCTCGTTTATTAGTTGCGCGTGAGAGACTTGGCTTAGACACGCACAACGCCGCTATTCATGCGAATTCATTAAAATACGAAGCTCGTCATGAAAGCTTCCTGTTTTCACACTTAATTTCTGCCTTCATTTCTCGCGATAAAAAGACTAACGTTTATGTCATACTTGCTAAATCGCTATTTCAAAGGAATACTATTATAATATTTTTAAAAGCTTTGCGCTATCGAAACTAAGCGGTCAGTTCGCTTTTTACTTATTTCTGTTTGCGATCTTATTATAAGGTCCAAGCTCAGCATTTTAACTTTTGAAATGTTATAGAAACAAGTAACTTAAGCACGAGATAATGCAAAGTGCGTCTACGTTATTTATGACTCTCGGTAATCCGTTTTTATTCGTGATATATTTTGATTGTTTTGGTTGTTCGTTATTGAGAACCATTTGTAAAATATACTAACTAGTACAGCATTACGAAACTTGTAACTTAATCTTATCCTCTTGTACTAATAATTTACAATGTACTGTTGTGTGTTTGGTACCGTTGTTGTTAGATAATGTGATATTGTTACCACTTAAGAAATTTCTCTTCAATCTGAATGATCACCATGGGAATTATCCGAAGCAGATAATGCAATCCTACAAATCTCCCATTGGGCAAGTATTGCGACACCATTAATCTATTTTACATTCGTGGGCGACGTTGGGACAAAAGCGAGCGGGATATACATTTTAGGTGTCAAATCCAAAATGGCGTCGCTATTGCACGTTGTTCCTGCATATATTTCACCGGTGACAAATCTCCAGTGCAGCCAACGGTTGGTACTGTTCGCTGCACTGTAGGGTTGGCACTGCTGGATTTATGGTCTCCCGGACAAATATGTGACGACCACTCTAAGTGGCCCATGACGAGGTGGCAGGCGTTGGATTACAGACTTTATGGTTAAGTACCTATGTACTTAGTTTTCATTCATGAACTGCAAACTAATGTTTGCTGTACCGTGAATCAGCATTGCCATATTGAATTTTAACAGCAACAGGCGAATAAAACCGTCAGCCTGTCAAAATATTTAACGACACGTACATGTGGTTGCACATAAGAATGTATAGAGGTGGCCGCCAGAATAACCTTTAATGAACGCGGATTGATTCATTTACCACGTGTCTTAAAAATGTGTTAACGTAACCGATCTATTACAATACCTGCACATTGTAAATGAGTTGAATACACCACTAAAATAATAATATTAACTAAAGAGCTCTAGACGCATGGGTATGACTACTTTGTGATTAATTTGAGCATAAAGACAGCCTTGTGGAGTTGTCACATGTCACTAATATACGTTTACCTTAGTGCACTTGGATTGGTATCTTGTGGTACATATTATTATAGACAATAATACCGTTTTATTAGCGTTGATCTCACAAGTGTTTTTTATACACAACAGTGTCTACAGTTTTTGTTAGACGACCACAGATTAAAAATAAACACGTGAGAATCTTGAACAATCCTCGTTAATTAAAATTATTACACAAATAAATTAAAACCTGGTTGATAGATTGTGTATATTATAATATTATGAATTCAATTCTGAGAAAGAAATAGTCATGAAGTTACCCTCGAGGCTGAGCTCATCACGAACGACCTTTACAAAAAGCGGACTTATGTTTTATGAGTTTGTTGCATAAAAAGTAAATAAAAAACATCAAATCTGTTCATTCGGCAGTCTATAAAATTAATATTTATTCGCCCGCATACTTCTAAGAATAACAATCACGTTATACATAAACAGTTGGTGCAAAAAGTCGACAGCTTGTTAATGTGGAACGATAAAAACAAACGTTTATCTTGTTTACCGATAAGTGTGAGACATTCGGCCATGTAGGTGTATGGCCGTGTGGCCGTGTTTGCATACAGCTTTGATCGATTGCCCAAATTAAAAGCTGTCAGAGACCGAACTAGTACAAGTTCTTACGAACCGTGATGTACAGAATCGTTAACAACAATGTTTCTCATTTGGCTGCACGACAAAAACTCTTTTTGCCTTTGTAATTTTTGCCGCGTTCTTCCGTCTGCAGTCGTTTTTTAAATAATACGTAGTTGAGAAATCAGTTATGTTGTTGGACTCATAGTTATGCATTTGGTATAGGCCAGTAGCTGGGTTCAGGTATTTGCACAGAATTAGGACTTAGTTATTGTGGTTATACCGACGGCAATATTTTACGTCGATTGGTCCTAGTCCTGTGGCTCTGCGATCTTTGGAAAGTTTTGAGTAAAATTGGGACTCTTACAATTTTTCTCAAAAACACAATTGAATCCTTACTATGCACCTGGAAGAGATTGCTGTATTTATTGTATTGTATTGTATTGCTGTATTATAATTGGAGGTAAGGCCGCCAATTGTATCTCAGTTTCGAATATGTTATAAACCTTTGATTGTGTACAATAAAGATAATTGTTGTTAGGTCTACATAGCATGAAAAACAGCACGTTTCTGTAATTTGGCGTTTACACCGATATTTCTTTCGCAAAAAATATGATTCCTGCAGTAACGGCTGGGATCGGGATCGGGATGTTGATGCTTTTGGTACTGTTAGGTAACCACCTCTCACCATTAGATAGCGGTCGCACGTTTGCGAGCTTTTTACATTAAAAACTATATATTACGAACATAACTACGAATAACTGTTATTATAGTTTTGTACACAAACCGAATACCTGGGCTCTAAAACAAAACATCTAGCACATTTTCATGCAGATATCCCTACTTAATATTATAAATGCGAAAGTAACTCTTGTCTGCCTGCTACGCTTTCATGCCCAAACCATTCTGATGAAATTCGGTATGAAGATAGAACTGAACTTGGGAAAGGACATAGGCTACTTTTTATATTAAATCAATGCTACCGGCTAATTAGCGAAAAAAAACAGCAACCGATAAGACTGAGATAAACGTTCTCAGTTCAAAGTCTTT
>DWPQ01000377.1:0-17333 GCA_018251795.1 Perichares adela
AGAACAAATATTTATCTGTCACATAAATATCTGCCCCGGCCAGGAATCGAACCCGGGACCCCTCGCTTCGCAGGCAGCGTCACTACCAACTAGGCTACAATTATTGATTACTGATTAAAAGACAATAATTACTGTACTATTTAACTTGTGTGCGCTCAGGAATATTAAGGAAAACTCGACTCATTAAGGCCGACTAGTTGCTCGACTGGTCTAAATCGGTATATGTAAGGGTAAAGACATTGGAGGGGCGTGCAGTGTTAGGATGAAAGATCTCTAGCTTGGTCGGACAATGATATTTTTAGTGCTAATGGCCGTCGATGGCGGTGCCTATCTACCTTGCGTAAATTCTTTTGTCAACGTATGACACAAAAAGTGTGTCAAAAGATTCTGTAAAAGTTACCCGGGTTCAAAATTATATCCGCTTTTGTAGGGGTTTTACAGTCTATTTCACTGGCAGACAGGCTTGGGAAGACTATGGGAACATGGGCTAAAATACCAGTGTTTACCTAATACCATTGTTTATTACCTAAAATAATGTAAGGTTATGCAAGGTTGTGAATATTTATCTGAAATAGACAATTGTTTAGCTATTTTTAATTAAAAAATGTTACATACATTTGGTAAGTATTACTAAAGGTATGTGGTACAAATGGAACGGTAGTAGAAATAAAAATTGTCGTGCACAAATGTATCAGTGATACGTATATGAATAAACTGGTAGTCCTGGCAGATGTAGTCCTGCAAAAGCTCCTACTACACCAGGACAATGCTTTTGTAGTACATTGTTTTTAGGTATCTCGTAAAACAATAAAATTTCTGGTAAAACTAAAAAAAAATGAAAAAAATTGGCCTATTTTAATCCCAAGAAATTCAAGTATTTTTATATGAAATTGCATCATAATCAGTTCAGCCGTTTTACGGTGATCACGTAACAGACAGACATAGTTACTTTCGCATTTTTTAAATTAGTATAAATGTTTTTGAATTTTGAGTGAGATCCGACCCTTAGTGTAATATGTTAGTACCGTAAACTGATTTAATGTGAAACAGGTATTTACACCATTCAGGCCCTGCTCGGCGATCTCGAGTCAAGAATAAAGCGCCAAGGTTAACGACACACACTGTGTAAGCTTTTAGACTTCATCCAGTCGCATGTTCTCTCCTTCATTACTGTTTCATACACCAATTTATAAGCTTAGGGTGCACTAGGGTTAGTGTACATAAAAGTTTGTAGTGTAGTGTACACTCAAATTTACTTTGTGTACATAAAAGGCGGGCTTTATGGTACATATTGGAGTTTACTGTTAACGAATTGGTTTTAGGGAAAGATAAATAATTTACTATTTTCAAATTTTAATGTACAATTTATGTATATTAATATTCATTGTTAATACTTCAGTATTTAGTTTGTTAATCTAAACATTAAAGTCATAATTAATATTTATTATAAACGCATAGGTTACAATGCAGAATATTGAAATCGTTTTGAATTATTAATTTATGTATTTATTGATTGAACTTTTTTGTACACTAATAGTAACAACAAAAATTCTGACCTACATGTATTATAAATATTGTAGATTAATATTTTATTTATGTATTTATTTTTGCACCACAGAGCGAATAGCATATTTAAGATATCATATTGCTTCTTCTAAAATCCGGATGGATAATAAAATTCCTTAATAATAAACTTTCTTTCGTCAATTCTTTTCCATGATAAAACATTTTTATGCAAACAATAGGATGTAGAAACGACACTCATCACTTAAATCTATGTAAATGAATTAATTAGAATTTAATGTATACTGGAGTTTAATAATAATACATATAATTATATAAATATGAATTATCTTATACATTAAACGATATAAATTATAGCTAATATAGGAGGGAACATACGAAAATATAGCAGCATATAGCTTAGCCTCGAGTCGGGCCGCACCTTGTACATAGTCACTGGCGATTGGCAATATCACACAAGAGTTTATATAACCTCGTATGTACCTAAATATATATAACCAAGTATACGAGGCAAACATCACCATGTCAATAACACTAAATTTCTAAATTTATTCACGTCTTAGCTGCAGTAGCGAACAAAATAAATGTTGCTAAACATATTAATAACGAAACTTTTGTTTATATTAATTAATTAGAAATATCGAATTGCTTCAGCAAATGCAAAGAGATTTGCATAATGGTTTTGTAGATGACGCCTCTTAGTACTTGTCGGGGCTTCCGCTGTTGAGTTGAGTTTTGTGTGTGTCAGTGGTTAAAGTGTGTGTGTTCTGTTTGTCAGACGCTCCAAAAGCAGTTGGCCCAGTCCGGTGAAGAGGATGATATAGATATCATTGAAGCGGTAAGTACTCGCAATGTACCAACCCTTTGTGCTTTATACCACTCAGTTTAATTCCAATGTTTCTCAAGCATGATTGTATGGTGTTTTACATGATTTACTTCGATTCCTTCATTTACTTAAAGCCAGTGGTCCTTCCAGAAACCAAGATTTTTCAATTATCGCCAAAATATGAACTACAATGATGTAGTGCCTGGTAAAAATTAATAGCAATTGTTTTGGTTGCGGGTAGGTTATATTTATAACCTTCAAAAATAAATTTAAAGTGTAGTGAGTGTGAGAGGGACGGAAGATTATCATGGATTACTAGTTGGAAATAATTATATTGAATTTTAGTACAATTAGTATCACTAAATTAATTATGTAAGTATGTAAGGAAACCTGCATACCTGACACTTCTATATAAAGTGGTCGAAGGTGCGTGAAGTGTGCCAACACGCACTTGTCTAGCGTGGTGAACTATGGCCCTAAACCAGAGTGTGAGAGGAGAGCTGAGCAGTGGGACAATTGAAGTCATGAGTGGATGATGGTGATATGTCGCATTTTTGGATTTTCGCTATTCTATGCAGGAATGATGGTGTTATCTGCATATAAACAATTTTATACGTTACGTTAAATTAATTTATTAAATTAAATTAATTAACAAGTTTAACTTTAAAACACTTAGGGCGTTTTAAAATATCCTAAAACGTAACGCTAAACTCGATTTTCACGAAATTAATTTTTGCCTCATATCACCTTCATCCGCTCATGTTTTTAATTATAGGTTAATGATGATGAGTATTAAGTAAGGATGTTGCTTCGTGTTCAGGAGCTGTCGTCGTGTAGCGAGGTGGAGCGGCGCGCGCGGTACGCAGCGCTGGACGCGGCGCTGGGCGCGCTGGCGGGCGTGGCGGGCTGGCCGCGGGCGCAGCGCCTGCAGCGGCGGCTCGAGAGACTCGCCTTCGCGCTCGCCGCCACCCCGCCCGTGCCCTCCGCACCCCCCGCACCCCCCGCCGCCTGCACCTAACGACTGTAGTGGGGAGGAGCTGGTTCGTGCACAAATACACAGTTAATAGGGCTTGTTTGCTACTGAGTATGAAATGAGATTGAAATGAAGCGGATAATCGAGCCTGTCGTTTGTTTTTGTGCCGATGACGTCACGACAGTGAGGTAACACTCATTAAGGAAGGTATCCGCGCGGTATATGAGAAAATATATAATAGTTTTACGCAAACTTGTCCGCTCGCAACGTACGTATACGCAAGCGAGTGATCGTAAAGTATGAAAACGCCCGATTCGTGACTTCCTACTTATAGTGTATGTATTTCCCGCGTTTTTCAATTTCGCCTGTGCAAAACGGAAACTTTCGATAGCTCTCTCAATATACATCTAAGATCTGTAGTTCGGTAAAAAATTCTTTCTCTCTATTAGTAAGCGGCATTACAAAACTCCTAAGCTATACTTAACACTTGAATAAATTCGTAGTATCTATTTACAGGTTTTAAAGTACCGTATTTTCGATGACGTTAAAATTATTGTATGAGAAATTCCTACGCTAAGTGAGCGCCTAGATGATGTAACATTTTTTTGCGATGCCTAATTTCCAAGGCCTTTAGGTAGCTCATGGGTGGTTAGTAGAAAATTCTGTGTAAGAAAAACCCGCTTGTTGTCATTTCTTTGTAAAATTTTATTGATCTTCATTTCTTGTCATATGTGATAGATCAATGACATATGTCACTTGAATACGTCAAAATGTAAGATGGCGTAAGTGTCAAATTAATATGTTACGTCATTCAATGCATTTTAACGTTTCCCAACTTGTCATCGATAACAAAATGTTAGATTGTCTATGGGCTCCGATCTGTGACCGACCCGAGACGTCCGTCCGTAGCGGTAACAGTGCTTGCCAGATGTTCGATGGAATTGAATATTTAATGATTAGCAACATTAGTTAGGTAATAGTTGGAACGAGTTGGGAGCGTAACACCACACTGGCGTGGCAACGGATTGAATGGTGAACGACTGTTCAACGATTAGAGATCTGAATGGAATGCCAGACGCCAGTGTGGATAAAGCTGTTTGTTAAATTTGATAAATGTAAGGGTTCGTGTTTTGCCCCCGAGAGCCTGATGATCGTACCATAGACTAGTATAATATATAGTGCACACAGACTATACTGTAATTTGAGGAACGTCGAATATAAACTTGTCTCTATACTAATAAATTTAATTCTACTACTTTTGATTTGAAAATGTGACTTACTACTTATTTGATTACATGAAAACTAATAATGAAAATGCATTTAGTGAAGAAAACACTTTCACATATAATAAATTTTAATTATATTTTATTTATATACCAATTCGTTTACACTTCATATTTGTACCTTCAACAATATAAACACATTGTTCACGCAATCAAATGGCGGGCATAACTTTACTTATTTCATAGAATTAATTGAAAGTCTATGGTGTGAGAATCGGTTCTACTTGGTAGTGTTAAAAATGTTGCTTCAGACCAATGGAAGAAGTCTGACGGAGTCTTTTACAACAAGGTGAAGTTGTTGAACCTTAACAAAACATATTTTTTAGTTACTCAATACATAATTTCCTTGTCATCCCAAGATTGAGTATTTCCCACACGTTTAGCCGCATTTTGCAGGATAACAGATGACCATGATGAAAACTTATGGACCAGATTTAAGTCTGTAATGGGTTGCATAAATATGTGTTACACAAAATTATGTAACATACATGAATATGTAACAAATATACATAAATATAACGCAGTGATTGGTCCCATTTCAATAGGCGCCAATTTCATGAAACATTAGTATTTCATTAGTCAAAAATATCATGAAATCTTAAAATTACATGGACTAGGGCCTTAAATGGTCTTATGAGAGGAGACCCGAGCCCAGCAGTGGGACAATTATGTGTTTTGAATAAATGAATGTACAATGAATCTTCGAATGAAAATCTTGAAATGTTAGTAAAAGATTACGTCAGACTTATTCTGTTGATTTGTTATTGTTGGTAATAAGATATGTCCAGGTTCGGATGTAGTGGAATTAGGAGTACGGTGACACGTGTCCGAGTGGTGCGTGACCACATTGTCGAACAACGGTTTGACGAACTAACGCGAATGATCTCATTGTATGGATTGATGTAACACAACTCCGCTTCCTATTGTAACGTTGAAATGTTTTTCTATTATTGTATTAATTATTTTTTTCATTCCGAAAGGCATTTAAGAGTTTTTTTATCTATTTAACGTATCGTATCTACTTAAAAGGAAGTGTGGGAGTCGACGCTTGAAAGGCAAATATGACTAAGCGACAAAAATATGTTGAGGTTTTTTATTTGAATAACCGATTAACATTCAGACGGATTACGTAATAGTAACCGTCGCCCGTGATGTAAGCGACATCAAAGGAATCACATTGTACAGATGCAGAAGAAAGTGGTATACTAATTCATTGTTATTTTATAATTATTATTTTTGTGTCGCGTGACGTTGTGGCCCTAACGGCAATTAGTGACAATAACTGTCGCTTAGATGTAATGTATAATTCATGTTATCAAAAATTCGATTTATGATCATTTTGTTGTAAAATTGCCAAAATGTCGCTTAGTAAATATTGCTTTTGATCCGTCGATATATATAATTTGTTTTGTTGTAACTATCATGTAAGAACAAGTAAACGTTCAGTGTGTAACGTTGGCTTGTAGAGTCGTGCTGGTGTTTGTTTGTAACCAATAATGTAACATAGTTGTAACAATTGACTGTATGTAATAAGTTTAGTTCGTCGCAATGATGACAGTAACAAATGCAACATGAGCAACCAACGTAAATAAAACGTGGTTACAATTTATTTTTATACCAAACTAATTATTTAACGCATACATAATTCATACGTACAGCAACAACCCGCTGGCGGCCTTTGATATAAATTACAATTGATGATTGAATATCAAAAACGTAATTTAAGTGCCATTAGTACTAGTGAATGTAGCTAGGCGTACTCGTTGGTTTACGTAAACTGAAACCCATTGTAGTTAGTTTGAACTAAAACTTTTACTTTAAACAGCCGCTTTAATGACCGTAACGTATAAATACTTGATTGGATCATGTCTACAGAATTATTGAATTTAATAGTTATAGTAAAGATGTGTAAATAGCAACGCATGGTCAATTTACACCACGATGAAAGTGTCTAGTCAATATTATTCTTGATCGAAACACAAACAGTACATACAATTAGGTAATTGAAATTTTGTGGCAAATTTTACGTAAGGTCGACTAATGTAATATTGAACGAATAAATAGCAGTTGCCTCTTTTAAATTTAATTTTAAATAAGGTAAATGCACCGAGCTGTTGTAGTTTAAATTTTTGCGTAAATCAAAATGTATTATTGTGTAAAATTAAGTACATTAACTCGTTGAGGAAATTGTAACAAATGAGACTGATGTTATATTTATGTTACGATGTGTGTGTCGTCTGTCGGTGTGTGTGACTGTCCGGTCCCGTGTACAATCACAAATATTATTACAATTACGATGTATAATTTTTCTGTTTCGTTGACAAATCGAAAACAATTAGATATTGCTTTTTTCTTAATAGTACAAATTGCAATTTAACGCTTCGTCCATTTCGCTTGCTTCAGGTGCTAATGACACTATTGGTTATAATAAATGATTATAAGAATATGTGGATTAGTATCGCCAGAGTATAATAAGATGTACGTTACAACTAATATTAAAGAAAATGTCAAATTATGTGATGTACATAATGTGTAAATATACAAAATATGAACTAAATACTTTTTTTTATTCCTATCCCATTTCAAAAAGCAGTTAGTTTTCAGACGCCAAAATATGTCAAGAATTATTTTTTTGTCACTTACTCTGCCAGCTGAGAATTAATTATTATTATTAATTATTCGAAGTTAATATAACAGTAAGCTGGCAGCAGACTACGTATTGCAGTGGCATCTTTAACTATATGTCAATCTGTTAATTAAGTGCTCAATGTGCTATATAACTTGGAGCCTTGTTACGCATTTATAACTCGTAAAATTGTTTATCAAAAGTTTTTGCCCTGTAAAAGATTAGTAGTGCACATTTTGGTATTAAAAAATAGGGATTGGTGATAAAGGGTTAAAATTATTAAGGGTTATATGTAGTTTTTAATGCCTCATAATAAAAATTAAACTTGTTTTGGTCGACAAATGCAATGTTTGATGTAACAATGGTGGTAAAATGATGGAACACCCTTATCACTTAGGGGTATGAAAAGTACATAAACCTTCAAGAAACACCATCTAGTAATGAAAACTGCATTGTCAGATAGGTTAAAAGATGAGTTCCCGGACAGCCCAAGCGTCTTAATTTTATTTTATGTAAAGATAATGTAAATGTCAAAAGCAGCAGTAAAGTTGCAGAGGATATGGAAGAACAGAGGAATCAGCAAAACAGTTCAAATTAGGCTTATACCCTCGTTTTTTCCATCGTCCTCTATGCTTCCGAAACACGGACACTGAAGTCTCGCGTACGGAAAAATAGATGCATTTGAGATGTATTGGCGCAAAATGTTGGGAATCCCATGGACAGCGCATCGCACCAACGTATCTATACTGAATGAACTCAATATCAGAATTCGCCTCTCTACTTTGTATGCGTAGGGTTCTCGAGTACTTTGGGCACATGGTACGACGCGAATCAGATTATTTAGAAAAACTTATAGTGGTAGGCCAAGGAAAGGAAAGAGAAGTAGAGGGAGATCACTCACCCGTTGGACCGATCCCATAAAACAGGCGTGTAAATCCACCATCCACGCATCTATTCAACTTTCCTAGAGAAGCCTGGGGGACCCTTGTTAAAGAATCACTTAAGATGAACACGACCCTCAGTCATGAGGAAACCACGTAGAAGAGAGAATAAAATAAATAATGTAAATAAATAAACAATAAAACAAAACGAATCTCGTTTGGAACATTTATTCGATACTCCATTAAATTAATATTACATTTGTTTACATTTACAGTTTGAGTTATTAACAAGTTTCCAGCCATTAAATATTTCAATATTTATTATTCTTTGTATTTTACATCAATTTTGCATCAAACCAGTATTCACCTCAGACACCGCACAACCACTACGCGTGGTCGCATCGTCAAGGCAAGTTGTGCTAAACGTATAAACATTGAAAAACCATTTACTCTATACTTAAATGCCAAATTAACTCCATAACGTAATAAGAATAATTAAACAGATACGATAAATTAATAGGTCCTTAACAGATAATGTATATACATATTCTATAAACCGTCAATGGTTCAAACGCCTGTTAAACAATATTTTGTTGAACACAATACGTGACGTGCGATTCAGTACGATTGCTAAACGTCAACAATTGGGCTTCACTGGAGTTAAATGGTTTAGGTAGATAATGAAACCAGGCGGAATTTATTGGTTACAGAGGATGCCGTCGTGCAACAGATATAAAATAGTCAATTTTGTCAAACCTATCTAGACTGTGTGACGTCACCGCACTATCAACAAAACTTCGTTCACGTATAGATGTATCATGGGGCCTAAGTAATGCAACCACAGTTATTATACCGGGTGTAATCGTTAAGTGTGCACAGGCGATTACTACGTAACTATTACGGATATCAAAAAACTATAAACTGATATCGAAAGTACTTTACCTAATGAGTGAAATGACATTAAATACTCTTTTTTAAAAAAAACGAGAAATATTCGGCAGACTTCCTGCCCGCAAAAGCAATGTTTTTATGTATTTCGTAAAACAATGAAATTCCTGGAAAAACTACAAAAAAAAGAGAAAAAAAGTATAATAAAAAACTATTTTCATCCCAAGACCTTTAAGTATCTAGATATGAAATTTCATCACAATCGGTTCAGTAGTTTGGTCGCGATGACGTCATACCCAGACAGACAGAGTTACTTTCGCAATTATACAGTATAGAGAGTAGGGCAGCTATAGGCAGCCTTGTGAGCGCGAGTGTCTACAACAAATAGTAAAAGAAGGAAGATGAGACTCATATTTATCTTTGTCGCGCAAAAATAGAGAGACAAATATAGGTAGCCTCATTTGCTATCTCTTTTTTTCGATTGATACAATTTAGACTGCCTTCCCTACTCTCGTATACTCTAAGAAAGCAACATTTAGCGAAAGCCTAATTCGAAAAATCTAAACAAACCGACGAAGCAATGAGTTCGATTACTAATTTCATTCTACATAATTATTTTAGTTTTAGAAATTTGGTTATCTATACAACTAAATAACATTAGTGTATCTGTTTGTAATATTAAAATAACCGCTATTGACTACATGCATATATACGTGGTACATATATCAAATATTTTTTTTTTTAAATTTTGCCTGTCTATCTATTTGTTCCGGTTAATCTCTGAAACGGCTGGAACGATTTAGACGGGACATTCACTGGAAGATAACTGATATAATAAGGAGTAACTTACGCTACATTTTATCTTACAATTCCCGCAGGTTTCGGAATTACCCGGGAAAAACTTAGCGACACTCAAATTATCACGCGGGCAGAGCCGACGGCATAGCCAGTCATTAATAAAACATTAATATGTCTAGGTCTGACAGATTTTTGCATAGCGAAAAATCCACGATAAGTCTAAATAGATTTTGACAAAACTATAATTTTAAAACGATCTTTTGCACGACGGAACAGATGTACGGACGACCAATATTCGCGTGCAACATTGAATTCCAACTCAAGTTTAATACACAACATCAACACATTCAACAATATCAATACGAAACAGATTAGTCTCTACTATACATATATTTATAACTTTCATTATTTCCATAATCGGTAAACTATTAAATTTGCGGTAGCTAATTGAAAAAAGGTGAGTATCTAGAACATTTAACAAGAACGAGTAATGCTGAAAGGGTCCATTAAGTTCTAATTCAAACGTTAACATTCAGGAAATACAAGTCGGTTCACGCGTCAATTAATTATTGGATGAGTTAAGCCTAACAGTATAAATATCAGTCAGTGGGCGTTGCGCAGTGTGATTCTTCGAACGATTCGTGTCGTTAAATGCAGTATCGACGTACCACAGCTAAAAAAAATATTTCAACGAATGCCCACAACAAAAAAAAAAACAGATCCCACAAGTTTCTATACATACATAAACTCCCGTCATTGAACTAATTATACAATTGAATTCTTAACACTAACGCTACGTACAAAATAAAACTACATCCGCTTGTTCGATTTCATGATATCTCAATATACAACAACCTTAATATAATATTCATGTGACATGTACATGTTTGCGAAATGCAATCCGAAGAAACACAAAAAAAAAAATCTTACAATATGTTTGTGTGCATCGATAAATTCATATTTAAACACATGGAAATTTTTTCACTATAATTATAAGGAATGAATGATCGACCGGCGTCCCTTCGAATACTTATGGAGTCAATAATTATTCCTGTTAATAGTGTTATACCTAAACATGCAATGCTTAGACCTGGATGTGTCCCTACTACGGCGCGTGTAACGACACACAATTTTTTGGACAACTTTGAAACAAAAATTAATTACTATTCTGTTTGGGAGCCTACGTTATATAATCTGTTAGCGATGACGAAATTAGAACACTTCAATATGTTACGGAATTCTAAGTCGATATCACCATATGCCGTTTTGAAGTTTTCGAACTTCATCACTGCTAAAATGAGTTTCACTATGATAAGGCATACTCACGATATGCTAATTCGTACGCTAATAATATTCCATCATATTAACGTACGTATGAAACTAAGGGTGTATAGAAATTTTAAATTGCACTATGAGAACGATAACTCAATTTAAAATTAATTGCTCAATACTTAACACGAATTACGTCAGTTGACGAAAGCGTTGAAACTATTTCAAAAGTGGAATTTATTAAATTTATTTAGCTGAAACCCTTGTATATATATATTTATTTAATTTTCCATATGCATAGTTTTGAGTTATGTCATTATCGTTCTAATAGTGTGATATCGTTAGATATAATGTGTATAGTCCAAAAAGATTCAAGTTTAAAATCAAAGCATTGTCCAGATGTACGATTTGATTCTCATCAATTCCAAGTAGTGTTGGTCTATAGGACATATTATGTATTGCGGCTACTTTATTAATGTCTGTCGAAAATCTTCGTGTAGCTCTATTCAACATACAATACGATTCTTTTGATCATCACTGCACGGGACAAGTCGTACGATATTAATTGTATTGCGAAACTACAGCGCATATATTTATGTTGTAATCAAAGTCAGTGTGACAGCACCACTCACTACGGAACGTTTAATTCAATCATTTCCGTAGCCCCTTATAATATTTTTGGTCCTTCGAGCCGGATAGGCAATAAATTGTAAATTATGTTTGATTGTCCCACAGCTGAGCTCAAGTCTCCTTTCATACTGAAGGGGTTTATGATCAAAGGTTTTACGCCTGTCCAAGTACAAAGTTCTACAAGATCATTATGGAGAACTCTTAAGTATTTTTTCTCACGAGTACCTGTGCGTTTATTCAAGATCCCGGCTTCTCCATATGCGTCGCATGGATGTCGAGGTGGTTTCAGTGGGTTAAATCCCACATAACCCGAGACCTTTCCTAAGAAAGGTTGGGTATCTCGGGAACATTTATCCCCGATATCAAATAAAATATTTCTCTACGTATTTTTTTCAGCGAAATAAGTGCTAAACAATTTGGAATATTCCCACCAATTTTATAAAATTAGTGGTGTGTGAAGGAATCGAACCCGAAGCCCCTGTGTGGAGACCAATTACTAATAGACCAAACTACTGCTTACACGAAGCTTATTGACAGTCAATAACGAAAGACGCAAAATACACTACTTTGAGAGAGAACTTTTATGTATATGCATTTTAAAATATCATTAAGTTTTTTTGTCTTTAAACATACATTAATTTAAATATATTTCTATATATATAATATATCAATCATTAACTTACAAAGAGAAATATTATAATTGAATTAAGCCAAAATTTAGACGTATCGAAATGCATAGAAAAATCCTTTAGTTTAGTTTTTCATTGTTACTTCCTTATTACGGATAGAGTAATTTACCCGCTTAAAAACAATAATAAATTGTAAAGTTTAATTTACACATAAAACACTTTAAAGGAACTTTAGAAATAGAGTTCAAATTTGCCAAAACCTACACAATATTTTGAACTTTACAAACTACATCCGAATGGATCAACTTAAGTATAATTCCCGAAGCGAAGCGAAGTCGGGTAACCAAGGGGCTTTAAAATAAGATTTTTAAATTATACAAATGTTATAAATACTGATAGTTTTGCTCATCGCAAAAAAAAATGTATATTGATTATCTTACAAAAATAAATTACACTATTTACTTGCATTTTTATAAAATTGCAAATTGTGTTCTAATTAATTTTAAATTTCACCTACCTATACTAAATTCTATTTGAAATATTTGACCGGTACAAGAGAGCGGGAATCAATAAGTGACTTGACAGTTTCGCTTGCGGCTTACAAGAGCCGCTTACAATCCCTTGTGAAAAAATTCCATGCCGCTTACACGCGCTGTATACTCTTAACACTTATTGTTAAAATTATTACAACAATTAATTGCGTCTAACTAGAGTTCTACATAGTAAATACTTTAATCGAAGTTCACGATCGAAAGCCATGTAACAAGTACTTCAAAAATTTGTCTAACGCCTACGCTACAGTGGAGAGGTCGGAAGGTAACATTTTGAATATTCACAAGAGACATACTCATAGGGTAATGTTACTTTTGAATTTTTACAATAGATATACTTTAAAATTGGCTTCAGAATTACATAACCAGTGTCATGGTCGAATAAAGCTACCAGCTATCGAATACATGAAAAAATAGTTCTTTCTTAACTTTGTAATGCAATTCGATCGATTCCAAACCACTGCAGCTCTCGGCCAACCGTCTGCCCGTCGACAAAATACAATGACAACGTCACGCGACCGACACGACCTCGGCCGGAACACGTCGAGACGACTCGGTCGCGTGACGTCACAAGTCGAATACCGAGAGTACATACCGACTCACAACCGACACTAGATAGAAAACGTGAAATTTGTTCAATACTGGTTCGCGACTAACTTACCGGGGATCAGGTGGGATCGCTCGCCGGCCGCCGGGCGCCGGGCGCGGGGCGCGGGGCTCCTACCACGAGTTGCTATACATTACGTCCACGCCTCTAATTACTTAAATTGATACTTCAAAATGCAACCACTGAAGGCGCTGTATCTCATATCATGTTCGGCTTCAATCTATCAGCGGCCTCAATCTTCAATCTTCCCGGGGTACAGGACCTGAAGGGCCTGAACGGATCGGAACGGCCAGCTATCTAACGATAACAAGGAGATCCGACGACTTATTCCCTCCGAAGCGTTACCTGCCTTACAGTTGCAACTGTCACAGCTAGATGGCGCCACGCGCACACCTACACAAGCGATATAATATTCGATAAACTCATGGTAGCCACTGAGATCTGCGACGCTCGTCGTCGCACTACCTGCGTCGGCCGGCGGGGGGCGTGTCTCGACGTCAGCGAGGGGCGCGCGGGGACTCGCGGGGGCTCTAGGTGGAGAGGTAGAGGCGGTGGTAGTCGTTGGCGCCGAAGGCCGCATTGCACTTGGGACACTTGCGCTGACGCGTCTCGTAGCGCGTGCGCAGACAGTCCCAACAGAACACGTGGAAGCACTTCGTCAGCACGGCGTCCTTGCGCTTCACCTGCGAGTGGACGTATCATATCAATACTATCGAAATACGGTTAGGTTCTATATTACAAAATAAGACCTATTCATCCACTAAAGTATAGTGACGCTAAATTTACAAACCCTCTTCGAAACGCAGTTTACGCTATCGCAAACCCCTACCATGAAAAAGCGACAGAAGAGGCAACAAGAAGAATTGATATTGTAAGGACCGTAGATGAAGGCATTCTACATTTTATCATATTTATTTGAGATTCATTTTTATACCTCTATTTGACGATTTAAAAAAATTTACTAAAAATACAATTTTATTTTGACAAACTACTACATATCGACTACGTATTCTCTTGTAAAATAAATACTCATACTTCAACAGTGTGTGTATCTCTGCCTCTGCGTGTATGCTTCGATGTACGTGTGCGTGCGTGTAGTAATGAATACGTGTGTAAGTGTACTAAAACATGAGTACATGTGTTTGTGTACTAATACGTGTATATGTACGTGCTTGTACTCATACGTGAGTGTGTGCGTGCGTGCATGTAGGTACACGTAGGTGTGTGTACCTTGCAGGACGGGCAGGTGAGCGTCTCCTTGTACTCGCGGATCTCCTCGAGCAGCACCTCGTCCATACTGCTGCCGGCCTGCTCCATCTTCTTCATGCGCTCCGCCTTCCGCCGGAGCACCGCCAGCTCCTCCTGACACACACACACACAACACAATATTTATTATTATTAAATCAATTATATTAATATTCAACATTCAGGGCCGGAAGGAGTGACGCAAATCAAGAGAGGCCTATCCAACAGTGGACTTCAGAGGGCTGACGGATAAATTGAAAAATATATATTTAAAGTGTCACTAGACCAATACAATGCGCAAGAGGGAAATAAAAAAACGGGACAAGACTGGAAAAGAGAACTGAGTAGTGTACATTAGTATACACGAATACATTATATGATTTATATCTACAACTAGATTATGTAATACACATAACCATAATAATATCCTAATTCACTTGCCAATTAATATTTGGAAATAAATAATAATAATATAACTGTTTTTGACTAAAAGAAATAAAGTGTTCATTTTTTTTTTAATAAGTAATTATTATTTTTTCAATAAGATGTATGTAATCTGAACTTACGTGTAGTCTTTTTGTTTTGTACGCTTCGGCTTCCAGAGCGCTAGTTTTCTCCGCGACCACCTGTTGCGCCTCCTTCATTTGCGCGTGATATTTTTCTGCAAATTATAAAATATATACAATGTTAATGTCTAATACATTAAATAAACAATAAATTTGTTAATTGCAGTCATATATTAATTAGGTTATAACAAGTAGCAAGTTGAAAACTGCACGCACAATTTTTTTTTAAAGTTTTGTACAAATTCAGAATAAACTATTACTAGTTTACAGAAACATACGGAAACCTGCAAAAGGAAAATAACCTCTAGTCCTAAGAATGCCCTTAAGTAATGACATGTCGAGAGATGACACATTCCATGATAAATGGAGCTCATTGGGCAGCAAGGCACTGAACATAACACCAGCCAATGGACGAGGCATGCGTACGCCTCGTAATCCTTTTAGCAACACACGCAAGAGCAACCACGATCGGTACGCACTTTACTCACATTGGTTTTTTTTTATAATTATTTGTTTACTTATACACGCAACTCTAAAGAAGAAGTAACTTAGTTATATATTTATTTATTGTCACCTCATAAATGAGCGAACAAAATCGCAAACTTAATGCCTAATGGCATTCTCTACCAGCCAACCCCGGTTTGGTACAGAAAATGTGTTATACGCATATACAAACAAACAACGTTTAAATTGAGTACCAAGATGCAGCTTGAGGTCGGCGGCGGACTGCGCCGACTCGATGGCTTTCCGTTTGTGCATCTCCATGGCCTGCTGCCGCAGCAGCAGCTCCTTCTCGACGGCGGACAGCGTGGCCTGCAGCAGTCGCTCCTTCTCCTCCAACCGCCGCGCCACCGTGCCCATCGACTCGATCTGCTGGTCGCGGGTCACCACCTGAAACACACAACGCACAGATCAAATACACCTCAACGGCTCCCACGCATAAAGTCGCAACACGGTTTTTTATCAAAACTATATTCTTTTGTCATTAGCATCACATTATACTATACATACTCTTGAAATCAAAATATTACTATTGACTATAATTATGTAATAAACATGTAAACGCTAATGGGCGTGTTCACAAAAATGGCTCTCCTGAAAAATTGTTTTCTTTGCGTTACGATCTTATGCGTGGGAGCCGTCGCTTCTCCTTTACAGATGTCACGTAAACAAAGTGTTTAGTAAACCATACAAATACTACAATTATTTTTTACCCCACATAAGTTCGGAAAATGAAATGCACTTTATTTATCAAAAGGAAAGCTCCGTAACATCCCTAGTTTGAACGTTGGTCTCGTGCGTTCGAATCTGGCACGCACCAATAATTTTCTAAAAGTTTTATGCGTATTAGAAATTAATTATCACTTGCTTCGGTGAAGGAAAACATCGTGCAACCTGAACACTTGAGAGTACTCCATAATGCGTGTGAAGTCCACCACTGCAGTTAGGTAGCTACCCGAACTTGACCAGTGGTGGATTAAGGCTTTAAACCCTCTCAGTGTGAGAGGAGACCCCAGGCCAGCATTGAGACAATTATGGGTTGTGATGGTGATGATGATGATGATGATTGAAGTTAACAAGAGAACAGCTTATTAACTACATACAAAACCAAATAACCTCAATACCTGTTCCTGCAACAGCTGTTTCTCCTCCCTGAGCAACTTGTGCAGCGAGTTGGCCTTTATCCTCTCCGACATGAGCTTGAAATTGGCGTCGTCCTTCTCCCGCAGCTGTTGGATCAGCCTCGAGTTCTGTTCCTGCATGTCCTCGAATGCCTGCCCCGTTACTTCCATTTCGTTCAACAACGCCTCTTCCTCCTGCAAATTGTTACGTGTCGTTTCACAGACTTATTTTAACCACTACAACTTATTTTAACCAGTACACGAGGCAGACTCTCTTCTACTCGAAAAGGCAGAGACTGATAACAATGAAATTCCTGGAAAAACTAGAAAATTATGGAAAAAAAAATGCCTACATTCATTCCCGGATGTTGAAGTATCTATCTCCATATGAGATTTCATCACAATCGGTTCAGCG
>DWPQ01000378.1:0-17331 GCA_018251795.1 Perichares adela
GTAACGGACTGTCTCGCTTCCCTTTCTCTCACGCATTCGGCAGATCCTGACCGCTACTTATAGGAATCACAACGTAGTCGTTAGTGTGATTCAGGATTCTTTACCGTGCCATCTCAAGGAGTCGGGTAAACAATTTCAATAATAAAAGGTGCAACTTACATTATTTAAGTTATCACTTCTGTTGGGCATCCCGAGACGCACAAGTATTTTTTTTATATAAGCATTTGTCACTTGTTACTCAAAGTAGGATTTACACCCAAAAAACCCTATCTAATCATATGTATAGTACTTTTAAAATATAACAAGCTACGTTCGGACGTAATAACTGAGGTTCTTAGGAATATTCTAAAATACTCACGTAATAATTTTCAAATTGAATGAAATTTCAAAACAATTTTCGTAGATGAGAAAGAGGGGCCTCGACAATGTAATAACGAACGCTAGAATTTGATAAATATGTATGACGGGTCCCATTGGGGACGTCGTATCGTTGTATCGTTGTGCTGGTGTGGAAATTATTGTAATATAAATTGTCGTGCGCTCGGTAAAAACAAACGCGACATGACGCCATTTTTAATGACGGACTTATGACTTATTATCATTTCATTTTATTTTATTATACCCAATAGTGGTACCTATCGGTGCGTAAATGTGACACGAATATTGTATGGTACACACAAGTGTGTAATTGGTACCGAGGTATAACTGAAACCCAGTTCAGACAACACCTCGACTTCCTTAACATTTCCGTGATAATAATATATATAATTTTCCTAACATTGTTCTTACTTCCAAATATTCCCCCGTTTAATAAAATTAAAGCGAACGCCACCCCTCCTGCTGTCCAACAGTCGAACCTATACGCGAAACCTACTTCACTTAAACGTTAAATGGTGAACAAATCTTCCGTTGTATCCGTACCCCGTTCGTCCCATGCCTCGATATCTAAATCTAAATAAGACGCGTATATCTAAGACTTTATATAAAAAATGTTGTCACCGACGAGGACATTAATATAATAAGGGCACAACACGTTAATTGTTTACGTTAACTACCCTACGATAACAACTGTAAATACCGATATTCCTCAGCTGTCTCAAAATAAAAAAAATCATATTTCTTATCGTTCTAAACATCGTTTGTAAATATAATTTAACTGAAGTTTTAAAAAGTGCCGTGTAATATAATCTCTGGGTGTTATAAAGTAAAAATAGTTATCAAGTACACAAAAAGTTTAGTTACAATTTTGAGACAACTAAGAATGTTTTTTTGTATTTTAGTAATAAGTCCTACCCTTAAACAGGCGGCAATTTTAAGGACCCGTACTTAGATCGAGACGTCCGGTCCGGCAACGTGGCACCGGACCGGAGTGCCGACTTCCGATCGGAAATCGTCTCATCTATAATTGCACCGCTTCGTTAATTCACTTTTTGTATAGAAGTAATTGAAATAGTTTAACGCGCTTCATGTCTACCGTACCGTTCAGTATGACACCGTACCGTACAAAATTGTACAATATCGTAAATGTATAAAATAATCGTCGTTCCAGAGCCGCTAGGCAAAAATCTATGCGGTAACCGTTCACGTTCACGCCATTTAAAAAATGTATGGTAAGTCGCTGCGGAATGGGTTTTGATGTGACAGCACATCATCTTTCCGCAGGGACTGTCATTACCATACATTTTTAAAATGGCGTGAGCGTGAACGGTTACTGCTAAGATTTTTGTCTGTGAGAAACCGTCATTCGGCCTTAGAAGGTTTGACACTTGTCCTACAGCCCCGTGACCAGTTCCACAGTAGCACAATATGCTGCATCCGTTCGGCGGCGGCCATCCAAAGCATTCTAACCATTTCCACATTACTTGAATACGAATCCGTTTCGTACGCGCCTTACTTATTCGATAAATTTGAATAGTTTAAAACCACGAGTTATGTTAGTGTGACGGCATTTGGAAGGGCGTGTCTACACTGCCCCCGGCGGTTATAGGGTCGTTACAGCCACCGGTTTCACGGTGCTACTGCTTGCAAGTAAATTATCTTTAATAATCTGTTGTCTAAATCATAAATCTATTTCACGTAACAACTTTATTATTTTAATACCGACCCTGCCTGTCGAGCACGAAACCCCAGGTTCCATTCCCGCTGCAGACATTTATGGAACAGATAAATGTTTGTTTTCAGGTCGTGAGTGTTTGTAATATCTCAAGTGTGTGTGTGAACTTTAATTTATTAATTTAAGTTCCCAGTTTCAAGGCCAAGTTACTTATTGAGCCACGGTATCATTGCTGCTACTTGGGTATCGCTACTTGTCGAATTCATGTTGATAATTAACATAACATGTCACCTAACACGTACAAATTTTTAAACGGCGACGTTTTATATGAGTTATTGATGTCATAATATTATTTTTCTTAAAGAACCGTTATACATGACATATATATATATATATATATATTTTTTTTCTTTCTTACGAATTGTTCACATGCCGTCACTTTATTTCCTTGCGATTTGACTTACCTACTACGATTTTTCCGTTTCATGAATCCATATTCATTACAAACGCATAATTAGCAACCGTGTAGAGACGTTAACGTACAAAACACCGTTAATTTGTACCTACCAAGCTGGTAATGGCGTTACCTACCTATAACCGCGTTTATTACATTACATATCCATCCGACTTGAACACATCGACCGTTAAAGAGACCGAACTCACCACCGTCTCCGGCACGCGTTACATACGGTAAGCGCAGGCTTATAATTCAACTAGATAACGGAATAGTTTTGAATCGAAGTTAATATGGTATTGCATGTTTGTGTTTGTTTGGTGTGGGTGTGTATGTTTGTGTGTCCGCGTGGCTAGGTGGCGTCAGCCTGCATCTGCTCGCTGCGCCGGAAGTCGATCTGCGTGTAGAGGCTGACGGTGGGCGCGGCGGGCGGCTTGCGCGGCTCCAGGTCCAGCGCCGCGTAGTGCAGCGAGCCCGGCGCTCCCGGCACTCCCGGTGCGCCCGGCGGCGGCCCCGGGGAGCCTGCGGGCAGCGCCACTGTCAGACAACGACAAAATGTATGTTGAGCTCGGCCCTAGTTTTAGAATACGTTCCTGTTCCTTGTATATAATGAAGATCCTGAAAATATGTACAAAAAAAAAATTTGCAGCGGGGTCACCGACTCTGTAGCCACGCCCGCGTTTATTGATGTTTCTAAATTGCATGCACCCACCTCGACTATCCGTGAGTTCGGACGGTCTGACGATAGCCTTGTTGGCCGTGGGGTTGCTGTACAGGTCCCCGTCGACGTCCATGGGTTTGGCGATCGGCACCCCGGACCGCACCAGCGTCACGTACTGCGGTGAACACGACACGTCCGTCCGGGAGTCCGGGGTCACCCCCTCCGGGGTTCGGTCGGGACTGAGAAATATAACTATATTGTCATGTAAGCATTCACTGTTTTCCACCCCCTTCTATAATTAATCCTGAAATGTTTCGATATGTTTCTGTTGTAGTCTCAGAAATAGGCGCGGCATTTAAAACTCGTTTGTCGGTTTCTACCTGATATTACACGTATACATGCAGAAATTATGGGCCGAGTAATTGGAAAACCAAAACTATTTTTCACATTTTAGTTCCAATTTAAGTATTGTATAAAAATCCATCAGATGTACCTTCGTCTGAACACGTCCGGCGACCGCTTGCCCTCGGGGCTACGCTTGCCGTCCTCCGATATCTCACGCACGGTGGTGAGCGCATGGTGGGGGGGATCCTCCTCGAAGTCTGTCGTATCGAGCTCGGGCGGGGAGGCCGGCGAGTCGAGCGATATCGGGAAGATCGTCTGCGATCCCAGCGGGGTCCGGGGCTGCCGTCTCCGGCGGGTGTCGTCGGGGGAGGAGGACACCGGGGCGGGAGGTGGAGCTCGAGGGGCCGCGATATTGATCGGCCGAGTGGGAGCGCGGCCGTACGACATCTCGACGTAGCCGTCGGGCGTGGCAGGGGCGAGCGCGGCGGGGGCGGCGGGAGGCGGGTCGCCGGGCCGCATGTCCACGTAGCCGGCGTTGCGCGGGGACATGTCTACGTACTCGTCGACGTTAACGCGCCGCGGGTCCGAGAACCCGGCCGCAGGCGGCGTGCGGGCTACCGTCGCCTGCAGCCGAGGAAACAATTAGTCCACAAAACGTTATTCGAATGAAATTAGCCTTATACACATCTATATATAAATACGTGATGCGAAATCTTTCAATCCCTTTTTACGAAAATTGCGCGGACCGAGTATGAAATTTTCCACACTTAAAGTTTACATGTAGGAGAAGTGCAGAACGGTAATATTTTTCAATAATAATGTTTATAAAGTATATTAAATCAATAACTAAAACATTACACGCACAAAGACACACCCACATGCATACTCGACATACGTATACTGACTGTTATGACGTTTATTATGCAAATGGCGGTTGTCAAAAAACTTCCATTGTCATTGAAGTTAGATGTGAATGGGATTAAATAAAGTTATTATCTTTATTTATTACTATCTTATATCTGACAATTGAGGTCCCAAGATTACATTTTAAGAATTTTTCAATGACTTATGGTCGAATTTCGACCACAACGAGATCTCTAGTATTTATAAATGAGCTTTCGTATGCACAAAACGTAGACCTGAATTTTAGTAGGAGCATCACTTATTCCTAGAATATTCGACGAAGGTTGAAAAATAATCATGAAGACGTACAAGCTTGTGCAAAACTGTGTCAGTATTATCAAACTAACCTTGGGCGATGGTGAGTTAGCCGAGAAGTCCAACTCCATGTGATCGCCGGCGTGTGAGTGCGAGTGTGAGTGCGTATGTCCAGGCGCGGAGGCGGGCGCGGACGGTGTGTGCCGCCGCGCGCCCGCACTGTACGCGCGCGTGCGACCAAGGGGCTCCACGCGCGGCCCGGGCCGCGAGCCCACGCTGTAGGCGCGCGCCGAACGCTCCTCCGCTATGTGCGATATCGCCGGCTCCAGCTGATACTCACTGCAACAAAATTCTTCTATTGCACCGTGTACACTTTTATATTAACGATACACTGTACAAATATCCAAACCGTAACATGCCAAATTGCAATACCAATCGCGTACACTGAGTGTTAGGTTCGAATCATTGACAAATCTAATTACCCACCTCTTAATTGCTAACTGAATACCAACTGTTGTTACTGTTGCAGTCTATATTTGTTTAGAAACAGATGAATTAACTACCTGAACCTGGGGTCGGTGGAGGGCGTGCCGCTGTAGACGGAGCCGCTGGAGGAGACGAGCGTGCCGAGCGGCTCGTGGCGCGGCGCCATGGGCACGTACCCGTGCGGCGGCGGCTCGGGCTCCGTCTCGTCCGCGCCGAACGACGACGTGCGCGAGTTGGCCACCGAGCTGCCGCGCGTCGTCATGCTGCTCAACAATATACTGATACACGTGTAAACCCTCGTATACGTCCATTTGTATTCATCAGTATTTATAGGTTCACTGTTACAAATAAATCTAAACGCTGTTTTCCTTTTGCCACGGCGTGGCCTCCGTTGGATAACTAATCGGTCCTTGGAATTATGTGGCCAGCACGTTGCCGCTACGGCCAGCTATATCGGTAAACTTTAATCTGATTCATTTTATCAGTGTCAATACAACCGCGTTTAGAAATGTCAAACGTACCTCGGTTACATTTCAAACGTTTCCTGTCCGCGTGACCTAAGTTTTAGATCAAATTGTGCAAATTTATTCGGTCTTTGTAAAGTAATATTTTGATCGTCACAACCGTGTGATCCTGCTTGCACACCTATGAGACCGTTTAAAAATTATGGAGAACTCTCAGTTGTGCAGGTTTTCTCACAATGTTTTCCTTCACCGTAAAGCAAGTGATAATTAATTTGTAATACGCACATAATTTAGAAGATTATAGGTGCGCGCTGAGGATCGAACGCACGACCTGCCGTTCGGGAAACCAACTTTCAACCGCCAGGCTATCACTGCCTTGACTGACAATTCTACAGATTCACTATAACCTACTACGGAACTTAATTAATCAATATCATAATACAAAAACTTATCTTACTTCATAAAGTCCTTGGAAATGATATCACAGCTGTCAGGCTCCTCCGGTATCCGCGGCGTGCCGTACCACTCCACCGAGTCTATGTCGTCCCGCGACGAGTCCAAACCTGGCAACACTCTCTACATTACGATCGGATCTGACATTAATAAGCCTCGCTTTCTCCCCAGCATGCGACATGCATTATTCGTTAAGTAATAAATATTATTAGGTATACATATTTTAAAATGTCTTTCCACGTGAAGCTATAAAGGCTGCTAGAGCGAAAAAAAAAATTAACTTGAATAATACGAGTTCGTTTTATAAATATTTATTTGATTGATTTTTCAATTAAAATCTGATTCGAGATTCCTATGCATCATATTTGTGCAAACTCGTATTGTATCGGATACGGTAATTCAAATATGTATAGTGGTATAACAGCTATGTACGGACCTGCTAGACCCACGAGGTCGACGTGTCTCGGCGGCGGACGCTCGCTCTCGTAGGAGGAGCGCGACGGCATGCTGTCGCAGCGGTTGCGCGGCTGACCCGCATCTGCGGACAAAACGACCGTCGGTGCGCGCCCCCCGACGCACAGATGCACAGTACGCGTCTTGCACGAAAACCTCAATCTGGCGTTATGGCGTCAACCGTTTCTCAAACTACAGTGTTATGACATTGGTGTGTAAAGCTACTTTGCAAACGTTGACTTAAGATATAGATATCCACTAATGCACAATGATGCACGATCTTAGGATATAATTGTATCTGATTTATTATATATAAAAAAAAATTTAAGGAATTTAAAAAATCCTTAATAAGCTGACTGTAAATTTTAATGACTATTAATAATTTGTAATAACTTTTTCCCATATATCGCACCTCCCACTAATTCACAAACATGCACTGTCAAGTAAAAGCATACACTAAAAGGAATACCAACGCCACTACCGCGATAAATAACCACCACAATATCATATCCTTTGTGGAAGGGAGATGCAATACATGACGCTGGACCGTATACACTATATTATTGAAAGTAGCTTTACGCATGTATATTACTGCACAAGCTCTGACTCTGTAAATGTCTACAAATTCATGTGATTTTATAAAAGTACGTTTATTTAATATCCCAGACACCAAAGGTTTACGTGCAATATGTACGTACGATAGAGACGGACCGTACCGCTGCAGTATGCACTACCCCGTACCTCTAAAGCGCCGAGCTAATTCCCTTCCCGCAGACATCTACATGATTCCAATAACATCGAAAAATGTTCATTATCGAAAGAAAGATAAAACAACTAATGATTTGCAACTTACTCTGATTTTTATTATAAAATACTATTGTCTCAGTTTGAGCACCTCAAATATTTACTTATTTAGTGTTGCAGAATGTCAAATATGAAATACAATGTCAGATTAATTAAATCAATAAGTAAATTATGCTAAAATTCTGTAAAAAAATAAGGAGAACATATTGGTCTTCAAAATTTAATGATACACTACTTCTACATGAAATGAATACAAGTTGTCCCTTTCAAAGTTTATTAGATAGTAGCAGATCATAAGGTGAACCGTGGAAAGTATTACAATGAAGATACGGAAGCACACGTATATTTACATTGCTCTACTGTTGTATGTGTGTATAGGTGAGATATAATTAAATAAGTGATATTACAATTAATAAGCTCCATTTCTTGTTGCATGGAATATTAAGCCATTAATGTTCTAGCATGACATTGAATAATCATGTACCAGCTTTCGTTTGTTATAATTGAGTGGCTATACAGATTAGATATAGAGGAAAAGTATCCAGCGGCTCCGTTGCTTAAATGGTTAATTATTAAAAAATATACTTATTTAAGCAACCTATGCATGCTTGTTTCTCACCGTACACGTACTAATAGTAAGATGAGTATGGTATGACATACAAACAAAACGGAAAATACAAATACGATAAGAAACACAAAATGCGTTGATCTAACCCAAATGAATGAAAATCTTTATTCATTTGGGTCACTGACAGTCTTAGCTTACATTTAAGTGAAAAATGTATTGCTGCAAGTTTCTAAATACAATTACATATGTAAGAATAGTTTTAAACACTCAGTAACAAACTCCAGAACAGAATCAAATTGATGTTTCTTATTTCTGTTAGAGTCCAGTACGGTCATCAAATTTATTAAATCATCCACTAATATTCATGAATCCCGTTAGACTGCGTTCAATATTATAAAAATATCTATATTTACATGCACCTTTCATCTCCATAATGGCAGACCCAGAACAGCTTGTTTATACATATATTAGAGGCTGTCGCCCAGGAACACGCGCAATGCCAGGTGCAGCTTCATTATTAGGTAGAACTACGTCGTCACCAGCGTGTATTAAAATTAATTTGTTAATTACATCCAGTTAAGATTACATGTTACAACGTTGATAACAATCGCCGTAAGCTTGCGTAGCTTACGTTTTAGTTACTTGGCAGTCCCGCGTTGGGCGCCAATTTTATATCACAAACCAACTAAACATTTACCAATGCAAAAAAGCGTACCCTAGCATCGGCATAACGCTCAAGGAATCTGAAAACAAACAACCTCCCGACGAACGAAAAAAACAAACAAAATTAGTATGTCGTGCGATGGCGATGGCGATGGCAATGGCGCATGGTTAGTGAAGCTCGTCGATACATACTCTTGGTATGCGCCGGCGATAGCTTGGAGAGCCGCGCGCCCGTGCTCGCGCGCCGCCCCGCCCACTGCGCCTTCTTCGCCGCGAGCGCGTCCGTCGCGTCCCGTCCGTTGACGGCCTTGCACGACGAGTTATCTACTATCGCTCTATCCACTTCGTCGCCCGTTAACGGAGCCGAGAACGTTCTCGTGTGAACGATCCGCAGCGGCTCCCGGAACGACGGACAGCCGGCCGGCAGCGACTCGGTCCGGTGGTGCCTAAACACCCGCCCCGCGATATCGCCCTTTTCTGACGTTAGTGTGTTATTCAGCGGATGGTTGTCGGCTGCGGAAAAGACAATGAGAAGCGACACGTAAAACATATGGCACCAAGCGTCACCCGGTGCGAATGGTTGGTTATGTGAGCGGTGGATGATGGATGATGGTACCGACCGTTAACTTACACTCGGAACTACTTTTTAGTTAACACGACGACAATGCGTGTCTTCGTATTCCCGTTAGGAAGTTCAACTGTTGACAAATTTAAATACTTATAAACTTATTAATAACGAGCTTCGTTGAGTAAGTAGTTTATTTACTTCAAGTTGAAATAGTAAACGACTTTTTTTACAACTAATCAAGTACCATCGTCCAATAAAGGTTACAATGTTCCAACAAAAATATAACAAGGATTTCATGTCGTATAAGAGTCGCTTTAACCGTCAATATAACTACGTAGCATCACATAGTTTATACTATAAGTTAACTTAACCTTAGTTTCGGTAACGTTCATTCCGTAACACGTCACAAAGATACACAATGGATTACGGAAGAGAACACACCGAAGAGTCATACAATCAAACTACCCACATTTTTATGAAATATAAAAGTAACCACATCCTTGTCACTTTTTTGCACAAAACTCAGATGACTACGATCACACTTGACATGACAAAATAAATGACCATCACAAACCATCACCACGGTCATGCACACGATAATCATTCGTATAAAATATATCATAAAGCTCATGATGCCTCTCTATAGGACATGCTTAAATGAAAGAAAATAAATATTTATAAAGTTTGTTTCATAGTTAATTAGTGAAGTGGCTAAACAAATCTGAGGCGAAACAAATCAGAATAGTGGCAGAGTATTTTAACTATTATCTTCAATGACTCCTAAATAACACTTATGTAGTTTACACCCCCTGCACCTTACCCACGGCTTCGTAAATGTCCGCATCACGTGCAGAAGCTTACCCAGCTATACATATAACGATATTATGGTTTCACTATCATCGCTGCGGTTAGGACAAAGGTTAGGTTAAATGCATATATTACAAATGTCGGGTCGTTTACATCAAACAATTTTAAAAATATACATGTCACATCATACACATATACACATGTACCCACATCGAATAGCGATATAAACCTATTTTTGCAAACCAGGTTTCTGCGTATGACAAGTTTTAGCGTTCATATTATTTGAAGTTACAACAAACGAATGAGTTATTCAAATATTTGTTAGCAAACTTAAATAGTTTTCATCGTTATATTTAACACGAACCGTTAGAATTATTAACAATAAATGGTTGAAACATTGTATTAAATCACAAATGTTAATAACGAATGTTTTATTTACATTAATGCATGTTGAATATATAGCATGTACAAGATAGATTTTCAATTTCCAACGTAGCGTATATTCCAGCATTTGAATGGTACGTAAGCTTTAAGGAAGGTGGAGTAACGTTAAACGTCCTGAACGAGTCACGTCGCGGCGGACACAACACGTGTTTAAGCAGACATCACCGTGTTAGTACCACAACATTCAATTGTTACGACCACGCTGTGATAAGCACCGATGACGTTACGATGACTGAACTGCGCGAGCGCAACCATGGGAGTTACGGACCAGTGGCGGGCGGACCAGCTGGTTGTATGTTGCTTCTGCGTTCACTCTCACAGACTCACCAAGCACGTTCGTTTCTAACTCTGCCGAGGTGAATGACTATTATACTGATTAAAACTGTAGAATTTACAGTGAAAACTTTATACTGTATTCTACATACTGTGTAATGCATGTTGTAAAGATATATGTGTATGGTCGACGAGTTTTAGTCAACTATTATTTCTTACTTTATACGAACAGTATATGCTGTTATATTAACTGTGGGCATATTTCAATGAGTATATAATATTCGGGCACTTATAATTTCCAGCATATTCCTCTAGACAACGTTTTTAAAAATAAATCGATTATTGTTTTGTTTGATAAAAATAATTATTTTTATGTATGGAGTCTGTCTTGTCTGCCTCAAAACGTTTGAAAGCACACCGACTAATTTAGGTTCAAGTTAATACAAACAACGTACAACCATCCCGAGCACCCGGCACCGACCGATGCCTGTACATACACATTCGCATAGTACCGTTAAGCGTCACGAGAGGCGCTGGCGGCGCCGCGTAGTCGACCGAGTACGCAGCGGACGAGCAAACGCACTGCCGAATGCACGACGAGCAACTGTCTGCAATAGATGCGCCCGATGTAACTCTAATCCACATACCAGTAAGGATCGTTTTCCTTTGGCACAATATGAAAAAATTGTTGTCGTAGGTGACGCTTAAACGATTTCCGATGCAAGTTTATTATACGACTATTACATGTATTGTCAGAATAAATCTATTTTCAAAAGCAGTTACATGTATTCTCAATTGCGCTACGAACAGATGACTTGTAGCTGCAACGGTAAGTTTTAATTTGATCGACACTCCACACATTATGAGTAATACTGTGAGCGAAACACAATGACTATTTGAGAGCGCTTTTGACATGTATATAAATAGCTAGTTCACACGGGCGCTTGTTAAAACTTGATATGGTAGCACTCCAAGTAACTACCACCCACTGAAAACACGTGCGTAGTATAAATTTACTTGTAACATATAATTATATCACAAATATAACAGACAAATACGAATTATACAATTGCACTATTTTTAAACAACAATTGTATATATTTTTTTTAATACTCGATATTTTTTTATTCCTTTTATTATTTGAACGTATACAGTTCCATAATATATTCTGTATGTCTTACTCGTAACAACTATTCACTACAAGTTTGTCTCAGTTGAGATGAGATGTTTTAACATTTAATGAATGTTGAATACGCGACGGGCGGTTGAAGTTTATATTTTCGTCACAACAAAAATACACATTTTCAGCTGGTCGAGTTCGCATTAACAAATTAAATGGCAAATTATTTACAAACATATGTTTAAATGTTACATTACGTACTTGAGGCATCTACAACACATTAGTACGATAATCAGTGCTATCTACTGTTACCACAACTACGGGACTACTGCATACTATGGGTTCAAAATGAGTGACTGCACATCCAAATTCCTAGTAAACCTGGCGCAATCAGTTATGCAAAACGACATTCATAAAAACTTACTACAGATGCAGTCTTGGTACCACAACAACTGGGTCATTCAACTATCCCTATAATGAACATGCTGTAATTATATCCTTCATACACACCGTGGATCATTCTTAGAACGCAAACAACAGTATCTGATGATAAATACCACATAAAAAGTGGTACCAAATTAATATATGAAATGTATTACACTTCGGTAAACAGTCAATCTGTACATGTATGAGATATATACATCACTGCCATATGAATGGCAATAAAAATTGCTTAGCGTAATTATAATTCATAAGAGTAATAATAATATTATGATTATGTAGTGTATCGTCGTTGATGTGACAATGGACTTATTCCAGTAATGGGACAATTATGGGTTTTTATGTATGTATATAGAACGTTCACATGAAGTGTGGGATTGGCATCAATTCCACGCATATCATTAACTAATGAATATTTATAAATAGTTAATTTAAAACTTTGTTTTTTTTAATATCATATGGTTAATTACAATATGTTTTTGTACTTTCTCTTATCAGTAATATTTAAATTTAAATGTTTTTTTTAATTTGAGTTTTTTTATAACATTACTGTTCAATTCCCCATATCACATCCTAACTATTTATTCATTTGTAAATTAACATGTAACAATGCGTAAACAAATTCGTAATAATATCAACAACCAGTATATTGTGTAACTCAACAACAATAATGATTCATTTGTAACGCCGCACGTTGTAAATAAACTATGTTTATCCTTAAACTGTAAATAAAACTTCCTAATATATACAAAAAGGTGCATCTAAAGGTGCATTTAAGAAAAATAGCAGGTCCATAACTTTGTGTCAAAAGTAGTTATATGTATATCTATGTAATTAACTATATATAGCAACTATGTACTACAAAACACATCACTAAAACGTCAGAAACACTAACCAATCATTTGTGATGTCACAGTAAACTATTCAATTGATATTGCTACAGTTCTAAGTACCACATACAAAGCGCTTGCTCTCACCATCAACCTGTGACTGATACCCAATGCCGATAGACATGAAACCGCCCTTTGAAAAACCTAGACGTAGGTCTCTCGCAATAAACAACACGCCACCGTAATGCGCTGATAAAAATTAAATGAAGTTACATAATTAATAGGTTTTAATAAACCACCATAATATGTATGTCACTAATAACCCATAATATAATATTTTGTCAAACATTTCAGATAAAAATATTGTATGCATTGTGAAATTTTCATTTAATTTAACATACGGGATCTATCGGCAATTATTTGTTCAGTTAAACCGATGTATCTTCCGTGCTCTAACATTTGACCTATTACTGAAAATCGATGAATACGAATCGTATTAATATTATAATCGAAATCTTGGAGGATGTCTCATATCAGTAAAATATAAATAACTTGTTATCACGGTGCTACATGTCTTCGAAGCTACTATATAGAAATTCTAATAACTTTCAAAACATAATTTCATCTAACTATCCGTATAGTTTAAATGACTTATGCGACCTAAACTTAACTGAAGCCATCCTATCTAAAAAAACTTAATTAATCGACATAAGGCGCGGGTGGTACTGACCGCTGTAGGGCGGCACCCGTCCGCGGTCGCCGGGCAGCGTCTGTCGCCGCCCGTGCGGTGCGTACGCGCCGTCCAACGAGCCCTTGTTCGGTATCACAATGTGGTCCTTCTCGTTCTCCGTCTCCTTGGCGCAGTTCCGCATCGCACTGGAACATACCGACCGCTCGTCTTAAACAGCGTCCGATTTAGTCCGATTCACATACGACGGGTCCCCAGAATAGACTTCGTGTAAAGAAATCAAATTACGAAAAGTAAACACCAGTAAACATCTTTTCCTTTGATATATTTATTTTCACTGTTTTACCTTTACCTACACTACCTACTTCTTGTTTCAGATTATATTTATACTACATGTTTGTCAAATGCTAAAAGAATCTACTTAGTTTTTACAATAAGTTATTTATAGAACAACTCGACAGAAAAAAAATGGTTAATTTATTTGAAAACAAAATTGGAGGCCTCCAGACCTCTAAATCCGGCCCTGGTCTTAAATCATCTATTCGAAAATTTGAACCCAGACACCTCTGTTCAGGACACGAATTCAAACAAGGCTATACTTTATGTTTATAATAATAAACTAACTGCAATATCGTGGAGTGCATGCTCTGGGCGATGTTGGAGTCGTCCGAATGCATCCACAGCTCCCCGGAGCCAGTAGCGGTCTGCCGACCCACCTCCATGTAAAAGAAGCACTCCGAGTCACCGCATCTGGAAACAATACCGTATTTATTCTATCGAGTAAAGCTCTTTCGATGATTTTTTTTAACAAGTTAGTGATTAACTTTGACTAAAGAGTGAGAGTGAGAAGTTTGACTATGATCCCACCTGATGGTAAGTGGCTATGTAGTCATAAATGGTGAAGCGCACTAACTTAGTAAAAGCCTGTTCTCTCTCGCCTTGAAAACACTCACATTCTAAACGACGTCGATTGACAATTTAATGTCAATACAGTATCTAAAATGTTTTCATTATAATGCAAACAAATAATACATCTCGAACTGATTGTCGACATATTTTCAATATGTTAATGTTAATAGCTTCTACTACCCAAATATATATATATATATATATATATATATTTATATATTTTTTTTTTTAAGTTCTGTCCGTGTATGTATGTTTCTTAATTTCTATTGGGCATATTTATAACTTATACTTGTAATCCTTACTACTATAATTGTAATCAATAAGTCACAAGAACAATTATTAGCCGACTTATTATTTAGCAAATTTCGACTTATACTATCTAATGGCCGGCGATTAGGCTTGAACCGCTTGAACATCAGCGACGCCGCGACGGTTTAATTATCCAAATAAAGTTTAGGAGCGCTTTAGAAATTACACTAGTAATGACCAATTAGCCAAAGCCCTGCCTAGGAAAACAGTACTCAAATTCTAAAATTCAAAAGCGCCGTTACGTTTGAAATGTATAGTGTTCACAATGGTGTATCTAACGTCTAAAATCATTTTGCTAGTACAATACTACAATTTACATATTTTTATCGACGAGTTAACGTACAAGAGAAACTATGTTTCGCTTTCAAAGGTTTATTTGCATTTAACTTATTAAAAACATATAAAGAATACCCACTCAAGCATGCCTTACATTCATCCGCACTTGATTGCATATACTTATTTATATTTAAATGGTTCAACACACTAAGCAATCATCTATACAAATAAATAAAATTGAAGTATCTGTTTGTAACATTAAAACAACTCTTTCCCAAACGCATACGTGTGTAGAGGATACCTACATTATACTAAAATAACATTTATTGAATTTTTGTCTGTCTGTTGTCTGTTGACTAATCTAGAACGGCTGGACCGATTTGACGGGACTGGAGGTTGTGGATCATCAAATAGGCTACTTTTTATCTTAGAACTAGCTGTGCCCGCGACTTCGCATGCGTGTAAAGCTCTCAGCAGGTGAGATTGTTTAACATGAATCGTTATATTGCAGTCAATTTTAGAAAAAACCGTACAAAAATCCATTCAGTAGGTTTTGAGAAAAGGGGCACATACAAGAGGGGACTTCGTTTCATAATAAGTATAGATAGATTCCCGTCGAGTCGAGATTTTCGCTGGTAAAACTGATTTCCACGCAGTCAAAGCTATGGACAGCTAATACAACATAATCTTTATTCGTACCACGTTACTTGTATACCGCATGAAACCAATTTGGGGAACTGTCATGTATACCAACCACTTCTCTTAAACATTACTGCCAATGACAGGTAGTTAACAATTTTTGTTCCTGATTACTACGCACTTGAAACAGTCGTTTGAACGCGGGAGGCAGGATTTGTTTTGTTAACACTATCACCGCCTTATCTACGAATAGTAAAAATCTAGGTGTAATCTTCCACGACGGAACCTCGCCGGTTACATAAAGAGATCACCCGACCGCCAATTTTCGCAGATATCAGCGGCGCCGTTTCGTTAGATAACGCATTTATCGGCCAACGGTAGAAATAAAGGGCGCAGTTAAAAACAACTGAGTCATAAAATTTGCCGGTACACGCCGGTGAATCAGTTAGCTAATATTATGAAATATTGTCGAGGCAATGTCGTCAACTTTATATTTTTTATAAACAATCTATTAGATGTTGTAACAGGAAAACGCATCTAGGTAAACTGTTAGAAATCTGTTAAGGCTCTTTATTTCTTCGTAATGCATAACGTTACATAATCTTACTAGGTAAAATATTTTAACATTTTTCCTCTGTTCGACATTTGTTGTTACTAACAATTTCATTGATTTCAGATCAGATCCATAGTTCATTAGGAACATAATAATGTCTTAAAGTTATAATAGTGATTTTTAAACAATACCTTATGATATCTAACACGTAATTAATATTTACCCTATTGGCATTACCAGCTTATAATGATACTAATGATATTGATGCTGCCCCTTAGTCGGTGCATTAGAGTAAAAGTTATTTTCTGATGCAATCCTAACAACTCAAAAAATTGTGTATATCTTAAAACGTGTTAAATTTACTTGGGTTCAACCCTGCTCATAATCACGGGCCCTCACTTAACTCGCACCTGAACGTCAAAAAGTTGGTCAAGTTGCCATCTCTGTAAAGCCCGTCTTCTCGGGATTATCAAAATGCTTATAGGCAACTAGGACCCCAACAGTGATCGTTTACGCCCCAGGACCAGATCATTGTTTAAATGATGAGATGAGAGCGAGATTGAGTATACCAGATGGTTATAGCTTGCTACACTCTACGTGCCACCTAAGAAGTTCCCATATTAGTTATGAGGTAATGACTAACCCCTAGAATACAGCGAGCTAGACTTCCTCAATTAGCCGGTTGTTAAATGTGTAATTTGTAATATTGTGGTATTTCTTTTTATATTTCTTTTATATTTCGTATTATTCACCTGAAAATTATAATGTTTGTTTACATTGCTTTTTGGCATTAACAGATGACAAGACTTTGGTGTCACTTCCTACGCGTCTTATCACAGAAAAGTAAATTTCTGAAAAGTATTTACTTCACCTTTTCCAAATTAAACTATTCTTTATTTTCTGGCTCTCCTG